>JAHBCN010001297.1:0-122707 GCA_019359885.1 Listronotus oregonensis | reverse complement strand
TAATTTTTGGGAAAATTTTTTATTTTTTGTATCCATCCTTATTTTTATAATAATTATATAATAAAATATAAAGAAAGAAAAAATCCTAAATAATTTTTAAAAGAATTTTCTGTAAAATTTCCGACATGCACACTGTATACATATTTTTTCGACGAAATAACAAAAAAAGAAAAAAACCCTACAAAGGAATGTTGTCCTGATAATACCACTACTGCTATTGATTTCGATATGTATTAACTCAACAGTATTTTTCAAGATGTTCTAGAAAACACTAAAATGTATAAATGTTAAAAAAAAAATTTAAATTCAAAAATTATGAGCACTAGAATGTAAAACAATAAATTGATTATGTTTCTTATAATGACTGTAGCCTTAAGAAAACTCACTTTGCACGTAAGTTTTATTGTTAAATATTACCATTTTAAAACAATAAGTTGCAATTGTAGATTAATTTTTTGATTGTAAAAGATTTTCTTTATATTGTAGCCTTGAAAAAGGAAAAATAAATTTCGAAAGTCGGGTTTAGTAAAAAAAGAGTTTTACTTCAGCCCTAGACCGAATCCCCAAGAATTTGGAATCTTTATTTATATATATGTATATATATATATATATATATATATATATATATATATATATATATATATATATATATATATATATATATATATATATATATATATATATAATTAATATATAGTATATATTATATATTATATATTATATATTATATTATATATTATTATATATTAATTATTATTATATATATATAATAATATATATAATATATATATATATTATATATTATTATATAATATTATATATATATATATAATATATATATATATATATATATATATATATATATATTTATTAAAATTAAAAATTTGTTGTTTTTCTCTTACTTTTTAGTAATGTAGCAAATTATGATTACTTGTTAGTTAATAGTTTAATTATTATTATTGGCTGGTTAAAAATTAAAATTATTATATTTTTATTATTTTAAATTTAAAAATGGAGCGATACATATAATGTGGAATAATACATATATTTTTATTTAAAATTAAATTAAAAAAAAAATATTGCTGCTGACCTTTTGATGTCTGTATGGATTTTTCTGTAAAAAAACAGTAACGCAGTAGAAATCATAAACTTTACGGTTTGACAGATATTAAATTATATGATGATAAAAAACAAATTTTAGCCACATTACTACCAGTATTATATACGTTTAGGTAAAATAAGATGTTATATTAATTTTTGGTGCAATAAATTAAAAATTTAAATGGTAATTAATACCTAGAATTAGTTTATGTTAATATTTTAAAATGCAGCCATTTATGGCAATAAGTTTTGTTAAAAAGATATTATTCGGTTTCTCCGTCATATAAAAAAAGGTTTATAGAATTATTTTAAATTTTATAAAAATATATCTTTTTGTACATTAATCAAGACTAATCTTTCTTTGAAAAAATATATTAACCTGCATAAAAATAGTTTCTTTGAACATTTGTATTTTATGGTAAATGAACTAAATAAGAATTTAAAAGTAAATTTTTTAAATAAGTAAAACCTGTTATTCTTTAGAACAATATAAAAATAAAAGGTTAACTTTATTTTTCAAATTTATATAAATCTCAGATATTCTGCAAACAAGTCAAATGCGCTTTCTTTAATAAAATTATATTATTATTTTTATGAAAAAATCCTCTAGGCTAATGCTTATTAATTTCTTGTTTTTGTTTTTTTATAAGACACATGCCAAATTTGGAAATTTTTTATTTTTTTTTATACCATTGCTTTATTCACATTTTTATAAGTACACAAACAAAAAAAGTGTGCTTTTAATTTTAGAATTTATAAATAAATTGGGGTTTTAAAGAGTTTCTAGATGCATATGTATAATCTTTTATAAGCAGAAAACTTTATGACAGTCCTTTATATTTTTATCTAATAAATTAATTTATCAACCCTAAAAGGTCTTCACTGAAAACCAGCCACTGCTCGTCGTCCAACCCAAAATGAGTATAAGATGCATTCGACCGTTCTGTTCTTTATCTCCCTAATCTACAAGGGACATCTCTACTAAGGACATTATGGAGGATGTAATGTTCAGGTCGTAGGATTTAAACTTTGGGGCGTAGGTGCAAATAAAAGCACCATTTCTGGTGGGATAATGTAGAACACGTTTATAGTTACTTTGGTATATATTCTTTTATTAGGAAATTGTTATCAAAGTTAACTAGGTACTAAATAAAGGAAATGCTTATTTAGTTTAGGCTTAAAAATTACCTTTTTATAGTGGATGAATTATTGAATTTTTGGGATTTGAGATCTTTATTAGTTTATAACTTAGTAGGCTAGATATCCTTTTTTCCAATTAAAAACAATTATATTTTATATTTTGTATTTTATTCTTGTTACGATTTTTATATTACTGTTATGGATATTTGATGTTAGATTATTTATATAAATTCTTTGTTAACATAAAAAAAATGTAATTTAATACGTATATGAATAATTTTGTTAAAAACGATAAAACTTATGTTTATTTTTAAACTTCCTTAAAAATTCAAGTTAAAACCATTTTATTAGATATACTTAAACGAAATTTTTAAAAAAGTGTATATTAAAACAGGGTGCAGTAGGGATTTAAGAAGATATGAATCACAATTTAATAAATTATATATATTTTATAACATGACATTCAGCGCCTCATAACTATTATATACTTCTGCTCACCAAAATATATATATATATATATATATATATATATATATATATATATATATATATTAAAAATATATATATATATATATATATATATATATATATATATATATATATATACAGGGGGCCACAGATTCGAGTGCATGCATGGGGATCTCGGAAACCGTAAGAGATACGAAGTCGGTTAAATTATGGCAAAGTTGCGCATTTAGATGCCTAACAATATGCCGTTTAGGAAGTTGTAAAATTCCTAGTACTTTCGGAGATATCTGGGAAAACCGAAATTTGCCGATTTCGTTTTTATTTTTTCTGACGTTATTTAAAGAGATATGGAAAAAAAAAAATTCGGGGTTTTAAAAAATTTTTTGGGGGAAAAAAACCCCTTTTTTTTTTTAAAAAAAAAAATTTTTTAATTTTTTTTTAAAAATTTTTTTAAAATTTTTAAATTTTAAAAAAAAAAAAAAATGAAAAAAAGGGGTTAAAAAAAAGGGAAAATTTAAAAAATTTTTTTTTTAAAAAGGAAAAAAAAAAAAAAATTTTTTTTTTTTTTTTTTTTTTTTTTTTTTTAAAAAAAAAATTTTTTTTTTAAAAAAAATTTTTTAAAAAAAAAAAAATTTTTTAAAAACCCAAAAATTTTTTTTTAAAAAAAAAAGGGTTTTTTTTTTTTTTTTTTAAAAAAAAATTTTTTTTTTTTAAAAATAAAAATTTTTTTTTTTGGGGGTTTTTTTCCTTTAAAAAGCACTGCCCTCTGTTACTCGGAGGATGAACCCACAACGCTAAAATTGGAACTATAATACAATTCTAAAACATAAAAGGGGAATTTATTAAGGGCCTCTTTCATCTACAGCTTTTACAGTTGGGGTAAATAGTTTTCTGTATATTTAAATTTACTCTGCCTTTCGAGCCAACGGTATTGAAAGGGTGGTGCTGAGGTTGTCAGAGGCAAAAAGAATGCTTGTTGTGAAGATAAACAAGTTATTTTTACGATTAACTTACATTAAAAATGTAGGATTTTTGTAAATTATTTTAAATTTAAAATATTTTAGGCAGCATATTTAAAGAAAACAATAAAGTAGCTTATTTTTTATTTATTTTGATATTATTTTTTATTTGCGACATAATACAATTTTATCTCATTATAAAAAAAATAAAACATATTTTTTGTATGTTAACCGGTATTTATTTGATAAATAATTTTTTGTTGTTAAGGGATTTTTAAAAACATATGTAAGGACCAAAAAACAATGGAATACTAACTGGAGTTAAACGAGCTGCTGCAAACAAAATTCTGTCTCCAAAACATTGAAAAAGAATGCAAAATTAAAAGTATGGTGCGATAAAAAAATTAAGAAACTAAAAGTTGCCAACATCAAAAATAAAGGTGGGAAATGAAAAAATTTGTATTTTTAATTATCTTTTTTTTGGGGCGCAGAAAGAAAATTTTAAAAAAAAAAAATAAAAAAAAACCGTAAATATTTTATCAATAGAAGTTCAACAAAAAAAATGGTGTGTGCTGGATTTTTATATTTTTTTTTCACGGGGAAACAAATCTAAAGTAAAAAATGGGGGTCAAAACAGCAAAAATAGGGGGGCTAATTTCAGATATTTTTAAATTTTTTTTTAAATTTAAAATTTTAAACCCTTTTAAAACTAAAAAGATCATGAAACCATATAACATAAATAGGATTTTACAAGACCCAATTTAAATTTTTTTTTAATGTAAATTTTTTTAATCAAAAACCGAATTTTTAGGGTTTTTTTTTAAAGGGTTTTCCCCCAGAAAAAAAAAAAAAAAGATCGCAGTCCAAAATTTTTTTTGAGTAGGTTTCTGCCGGTAAAAAATCGTGTCGGTTTTTTTTGGTTTTTTTTTTGGTTTTTTGCTGTTTGACCCACAATTTTAACTTCAGATTTGTGTTCAGCAGAAAAAAAACGAAAATCCCTAGTTCGACACTCAGCACACACCACGTTTTTTTGTAGGCCTGTGTTTTTATTGTAAAGCAGTTAAAAAAACTAGATGTGTTGCCTTTTATTTTACTTGTAAATACAATCTATAAACTACGTTATAAAATATGTATAATATAACCTTTGTTAAGAAATAATATAGAAACTGTATAGAAATACAAGTTTTTTGAAAAATCGAATCTATCGATTATTTTTGTTCGCAATTTTGATTAGGCCTTATAGTCTGGGAGGCCACCGCAAAAAACCAAGCCTATAAAAGAACCGATATAAACATTTTTTTTTGTTTTACTATGAATAATAGTAAATTCAAAGCCGCACTGCTGCCTCAGCTCAGCGGGTTCAAATTGCATTTTTTTTACCTAAAAAAACATGTGAAAAATCGTTTTTTTAATGTAACTCAAAATTTATTGATTTTAGGAAAAGTATAAAAATAAAATTAACAGTCAGATAAAACTTTGTCAGTTTTTTTTATAGTTTTTTTTATAGCTCTTTTAGTTTTTGAGTTATAAACGATTTAAATTTAAAATAAAAACGCAAATATGTAAAAACTCAAGGAGTTACAAAATAATGTAATGAACAAAATATATGCCTGTTAGTAAGTTCTATTAAAGAGGTTATATACATATTTTCAATTAAATAAGTTTTAAAGATGACATAAGCACAAAAGTGCTTTTGGTACTTAAATATTTTGCTTATAACAATATTTTTTCTAGTACAAGTAAGTATATTAGCACCGATTAATTTAAAAATTAATTTAAAATGTTCTAGTTATTAAATGAAATAAACTAATACACATGTACACGGATATTTTATTTAATTTTTTTGGTCCAATAACTGTACCCATTTCGATCTACTTAAAACTTTAGCTAAAATAAAATTTAATTTTTATTTAATTGAAAAAAAATGCCTCCTTTTTCTAAATGTTATATTCCTGACAGGACACTTAACATTTCTTGATCTCCTATGCTACTATGTGTATAGTTTATCGTTTAAATATTTTTAATAAAAAAATTATTATCGATTTAAATATTAATATCAATAATTTTTTAAAGACATTACTCGTTCAAAATGATCTTGAGAAATTTTTAATCATAATTTTAACATATTTTTTTTATATAGATTATTTAATATTAAACTTTAAAAACATTTCTCTTATTTAAATTATGGTATTTACCCATTTATTTACTTTTTTAAAATATAATTAAAATAAAGTTTAAACATTAATTCAACTGAAAAAAAAGTATAAAATTTTTCTTTTCATGTTAAAAATATCATTAAAATTTTCTCAAGATCATTAGGAACAAGTAACTGTCTCAAGTGAATAGGAATGGCTATAGTAATTGGACCAAAAAAATATCCCTGCCACTAGGTTATCCCCCATTGCCTCGAGCCACATGGGTATTAGTTTGTTTCATTCAATAAATCGAATATTTAAAATTAATTTTTAAATGGATCAAAGCTGGTATACTTACTTGTACCAGTAAAATATTGTGATTAGAGAAATTTTTAATGACCAAAATTATTTGTTTGCTTATATCTCCTTTATTACTTATTTTATTAAAAATGTGTCCTATGAAACTATATTTATAGAGCTAACCAAAAAGCATATTTTTTGCCTATTACATATTTTCATAACTCTTTATGTTTTTAAGATATTTAAGTTTTTATTTTAAATTTAAATTGTTAATATCTCAAAAACTAAAGGTCTATAAAAAATTAATAAATAAAAACTGACAAAGTTTTATCAAGCCATTAATTTTAATTATATACCATTTTTTCCTAAAGTCAGTAGTTTTCGAATTATATTAAAAAAAAACGATTTTTCACAATTTTTTATGGAAAAAAAAATGCAATTTGAACCTGCTGCCGCTGAGCTGAGGCAGCAGTGCGGCTTTGAATTGACTATAGTTTATAGTAATATAAAAAAATGTTTCATGCGGTTCTTTTATAGGCTTGGTTTTTTGCGGTGGCCTCCCGGACTATTATTATACAGAAAATGTAAAAAACCAAACCCATTACAACTTTAGGCTATTAAAACACATAATCTTTTTTTTTAGTTTTACCTAAATAAATATTTTTTAAAGTAAACCAAAACATTAAGAATAAATTTTGAAAATTATCTAAACAAGTTAAAAATTATAAAAATATAAAAGAAATATTTTGTGAAAAAAATGTTTTTTGCGGGTTCTGGACTTAAGTTTCTAAAAAAAGCAATTAGCCTTAACAAATTTGCAAATCAACCTGATACTTTTAAAAACACTAAAAAAATATATATAGATATTTAAATCAAATCTATTTCCGGTTATAAGGTAAACAAAAATAACAAGATAAAAATTAAGTAACAATTAAAATTAAAATTCGTCATATTTGTATTTTAAAAATTATTGCGATTCTAAGAACCACCCAGAGTTTATGACAAAAAAAACCACAAGAAAACTATTTCTTGTGACAGACATGTCCATTATTGCCAAAGAAAAAAAAAAGGCTGACAAGTTAAATAATTTTGAGGTTTCTGCAATAGCTAACAAAGTATTATTTAAATTACCGAAGTATAAAATTAAAAAGTTTTTTATTTTGAATATTATAAAAGCAATTGTTTACGTTTTAAAGAAGTTTTTTTTTAAATTAAATGATTTTAAATAACAAAAAAGGACTGGGTTTGATTTTAATTAAAATTAAATAATTTTTAAAAGGGCCCAAAAATTTCCTCTTGTTCCCGGTTAAAAATTTAAAGATGTTTTAATTAAATATTTTAAATTATTGTTTTTTTTGTTCCATTCAATTTTAATTAGGATCTTTTTGGGGTTGCAGAACTGAAATCACTTTTTTGCTCCAACTTCTGATTGACTTAACCAAACATAAATTTTAAATTTTTCTGTAAGGGGGTTTTAATCTCAAAGAAACAAAACATTTTTCTAATATGATTTCCAAAAATTAATTAAAACCCAAAAAAAAATGTATTTTGATAAAAAAAATTTTTTACAGAAACGAGATTTAAAAAAACCACAAATAATCAAAAAGGGATTTCAAATTAAGATATACGTAATCTTAAAAATAAAAATAAGAAATTTTTTCAATAAAATTATTTTTAATACTTTTTTGAAACCTTTTGTTTTATTACCAATAAAAAAAAAAATTTTTAGCTTTTTTTAATATCCTGTAAAAAAAAATTAAAAATTATTTTTTTTTACTTTTGAATTTTTTCTGCATATTTTGAGTAATTTAAATTTCAATAAGTAAAATAAATAATTGTTAAAAAAAACCCAAAGATTACCTTAATAAAAAAATAATTCTTTCCTATTTTGGACTGAATTTTTTTGTCAAAATTACATTTTCGTTTTTACTCCTTTATTATTTATCCTATTAAAAATGTTTATGAAACTTTTTATACACAATTTTATAAGCTCTCTTATTTGTTTTACATTTTTGTTTTATGAAACTTTTTGTGTCACTTATAGTTTATATAGTTGTAGTCCACACATTCCCTGGTAGCAGGTTTCTGCGGTAAATGTACCGTTTCGAATTTTTTTTTTTTTTTTTTTTTTGACTTTAGATTCGTGTTCAGCAAAAAAAAACACACGAAAATCTTAGTCCGACAACCACTTTTTGTGGACCTGGGTTATTCTTATTTTACTTTTAAGCGCCAACTATTCAAATTATAGAAATTCTTAAGAATTTTGTAAGTGGTTTTAATTAAAAATAATAAGTATTTCTGAGAAGTGCTTTATAGTAAGATCATCCAGTTTGGGTGTAAGGGGAAATTTTGAGAACATATTTAATTAAGATCTTTTAAGACTAGATCAAAGTAATTTAAAAATTAGTGGTTTTTGCAAAAAAAACCCTTTTGTGAATAGTTTAGTTATGAATTTGCCATTAAATTTTTTCAATTATTATTTCGGGTAGTTTTTTTTTCTGTTTTCCAAATTCAAAGCTAATAGAATTCTTTATAAATTAAACACCTATCATTTAAAATAAAATAATTAACTATTTATAGATTATTTAATTAAGCAAAATAAATATACCACTTATTTTAAGTTTATTAATATTTTTACTTTTTTCTTTTAGAATTTATTAGAAGTACTACTATTAAAGAGCTAACTTAAAATCACCGAAAAAATATAGACATGATATAAAATATTTATTAAAATAAAAAAATTGTCAAAATTTTGGTAATATTTCAAATTAATCTGCTATAACGTAGGTATATGTTTCTTTTTTCTGACCTTATAGCTAAGTTGGAAATGATTTAAGACCATTCTTTATCAAATTTTAGCTTAGTAGTATTGTGCATCACGGTGTTTTTTTTTGTGTAAATAAAAATTTGTTTTAAATATGTTTTCTTTCATAAAAACATTATGCCACTTAAATTAAAAGTAGTTCGATTTCGTTTGAGCTAGAAGGCTCGTTGACCTATGGACTTCACTCACGTTTGCCTCTTCCTTAAATGTAACCAGAACATACCTAGTAATCATAAAATAATAATTGATTTTGGAGGTGTATGAAATTGATAGTAGGGCACCAGCGCGCACTTTGAATAATGTTTTTAATTTTTTAGCGAATAGTTAAGAAATGCCATTTTATTAACACGATCTAACGACTTTATGGATTGTTTCAGACTTTAGAGTGACTATACGTTTTTGTAGGAAATTCTGTCTCCTTTAATATCATGTATCATAGTTATCTTAAAAAAAAAAACGTTTATTTTGGAGTTATGGTTAAAAAACTGAAAACAGTGACATAAATATGAGGTTTTTTGCAATTTTGTTGTAAAGCTTAAGCCTGGGCGAGGTGGCAAACCTCAGATTTGGATTCAGCAGCCATAAAAACATATAGAACCGATAGGAAAAAATCTTCTACATTTTTTCCTAAAAACGTTGTTTCTGAACCTTGGATGACTAAACTTCAAGTTATATCAAGAAAAAGTACGTTAACGGATTACGGATTTTTTAAAATCTAGTTTTGCAAATTAAATTGTTCTGCCTTTTTTTTCTTCCTTAGCTACTGAAGGATAAAAAATTGTTGTTTAGCCCACCCTTGCTCTTTTAGTTTTAAGGTATTGTTAGCGTATTTCTTACTATTTCCAATAAACTATTTTTTTTTTAATTATTATTTTTGCGTGTATGAGCTGGCAAATGGACATTTTACGCAAACGGCAAAGTCCATATGGACTTGGCCGTATTCCGAACACTACTTTTTCGATTTTCATTATTTTTACAATTAAAAACCTTGGCTGTGTTTAATGGTAATAACCTTCTAGAAGAAAAGAGGCTTGTGGTGATAAAGAAGGCAGAAAAAAAGGGGTCCCTCAAAACAGAAATTAAAGAAAAGTGGCAAGTGCTCTTTATCTTCGTCCATTATATTCGTGTGCATTCAGATAACCTATAGATTTTACTTTCATTCTTTGAACGTAAGTTCGTAGGAGTTTTTTAATTGCACTACAGTTCATTTACTTTCTAATATTGCGGGCTAACAGGTAAGGTTTCACTTGTTTTCAAAAGGAATCCGCAATTTTCTTATGGAAAATGGGTTTCGGCAATTGTTCATAAACTTTGAATAGTAAAAGTTCCCAATACGCTGTTCAAAAGTCTCCTTGGACACAAAACCCGAAAATCCCCCCAACCCTCTACGGACACAAAATTTCAGTCCAAAATAGGAAAAACAATATATTTTTTTTACTAATGTAATTTTTAGGTTTTTTAATAACAAAACATTTTTTTTTATTTAATTAAATTACAAATCACTTAAAATTTGCAGAAAAAATTCAAAAATAAAAAAAATATTAATTTTTAAATTTTTTTCGGAGGTATACTTTAAAAAAATCCTAAAAATTCAGTTTTTTAAATATAACTCAAAAAGCATTTAGACAAAAATGTTATATACCTTAAATTAAAGGTTTTTTTTTTAAATACATTGTTTACGTTTTATAAAGTTTCGCTTATCAGTTTTTAAGATATTGACGTTTTTTGTGGGCCTGTCTAATCTTTCTGAAACTTTAATATAGCATACTAAGTACGATTGTTTTAAAACTCCTCTTTTTTAAACAAAAGCCAGGGTTGAGCTTGGCCCTTAGCACGACTAACAAATAGACTTACAAGTACGCCGATAATTTTCAGTCATATTTTTTTCATCAAGTTTTGTTTTATTTAGGCAACACACCCAGTATAAATTGTACCAAGATAGCTAGTTTTTTGCATTTTCTATTTAGTCAATAAGCCGCAGTCAGCGGGGATAGGGAAAAAGACCCTGCGGAGTTTGCGCAATGAATATTATGGTCAGTTCCGAACTTATAATTTTTTGAACCATGTATAAAGTTGACATCATCAAATGTCAAATTCAAGCTAACTACACTTACACTGTTTTTCTTATTTTTTGCAAAACATTTTTGGTTTTTAAACTAAAATATTACATAATATTTAAATTTATTTAATATAATTATTTTATTTACTTTACCGAGTATTATTGTGTGATAATATATTTTATATCATTTACTTTAATATGGAAAAATGTCAAGTATCTTACTTTTCACCACCAGTTGCAAAGACGTCAATGAATTTTTTAAACTTTGCGCACGGAAACTCTATGCGCATGAATTTTCGTTCTGCATATTTGCCGTATTTATGGTCGATTTTTTAATGTATTAATAACTTCTGGATGAAATAATATTTAAAAAAAGGGTTCTACATATTCTTTTATTGTGCTTTATTGAATTTTTTATACATTTGGCGCTTAGTAAATATCCTATATAAATTTTCTTTATTATCATTTGAATATTTTTCCATGCACCATGTATTTCATAGACACCATGCTAAACAATAAAAAATCAAAGAATTTTTCTTGTTGCTGCAGCAACCAAGTAAAAACATTTTCTAATGTTACGGTAGCATCAGAAAATTTGGTAAAAAGTTTAAAATAAGTTTTTAAGAGTGGAGGAAGAATTGCCAGACGATGTTTAAAAAGCCGCAAGTTTGGCCAACTTAGAGCTCCTGCCGGCAAAATCAAAAGAAAAGTACGAGAAACAGTATAATTCATTTGAAACATGGTGTGAAGAAAAAGGCGTTAGAACTTTGAAAGAGGAGGTAATTTTAGCCTATTTTCTTAAATTAAGCAAGGAATTTAAACCAAATACTTTATGGTCGAAATATTCCATGCTGAAAAGTGTTTTAAAGATCAAGAAAAATGTAGATATCGGCAAGTTTTATAAGTTAGCAGCATTTAATAAGAAACAAAGGATTTTTTTAAAAGAAGAAATATCTACATTTATTATTGAAGCACCTGATGAAATATATCTTTTGATAAAAATTGCGATCATTTTCGGACTTGCTGGCCCCTGCAGACGAGAAGAACTCGCAAAAATGAAAACATCCGACATCGAGGACAAAGGCAACCTAATTGTTGTGAAGATTCCAGACGGAAAAAACTATACCTCACGTACTTTCGTCCTGTCTGAATAGATCAACGACGGATACAGCATTACGGCCACTGACAACACATCAACGGTTTTTCGTATATTTCAAAAGAGGAATTTGCACACAACAATGGGATCAATACATTAGGGAAGATGCCTTCTGAGATAGCAGCATTTTTAAAGTTGCCGAATCCAGAGCTATATACCGGCCACAGCTTCTGAAACGTTACTTGCAAATTCCGGAAAAGGACTCGTAGATATAAAGCGGTTAGGCGGTTGGAAATCGACAACGGTAGCCGAGGGATACATTGAAGAATCAACAGGCTACAAAAAGGGGTTAAGTAAAAAAATTTTAAACTGCAACAAGCCATAAACTCTCAAGAAGCCAGATGAAATGCCTGTTCCACAGAATCCGTCCAATCGGCTTAAACACAAGATTTCGTTTTAACATCGAGCAGTGAACCATCATCGACGTTCCTAAGAAATCATTTGAAATCTGCCATTAACCTTCAACATGCAACTAATGGTACTTTTAACATTAATATTGTTAATAGTAATTGTTTTGTATAATCAGTTAAAATAAAAATTTAATTATTTACTTTGGATTTTTAATTTTTACTGAAATATTCGTACCTATATATAAATTATCATATTTTTTAATAAAAGATTTTGTTCAGGCCTATACTTAATTTAAAATTTTGGTCAAGCCTATAATAAAAATAAACAAGTAAAAGACAGTAAGCCTGGGCATCCACCAATAGGCCTTTTCATCATAATTTTTTTTTGTGCGCATGCGTCAGTATCAGCCATTTTTTTCGTACAGTTTTTTGTAAACAAACATGTTAAAGGGCCTGTAAATACAAAATTAAAATAAAAAAATACTGAAGAAGGTATAGTTATTGAAGAAAAGAAATACGAAAATAAAGAAAAAGTGCCTTAATTAGCAAATAAGTTTTTTAATCGATTTTATTATTATATCAGCACGAAAAGGAACGACGATGCGGTGTTGTTATGGAGTTGTAAGAGTGATACACGCTATAAATCATTTAAATACAATACTATATTATTTTATATAACAATATAAATTGTATATATGTCAGGCCTAATTAGAATAAAATTATGGATACTTTTTGTATAGTAAAGAAGTACGATGGCTAACCTCTCAATCAGCTCACTTCTTTTTTCTTTTTTGAGGACGTCCATGACATTTGATCCACATTTTTAATTGGGTACAATTATGGGCTTCAACTGAATTATAAATAAGTGAAGCACCATCAACGATTTTTTCTAGTAAATGATTTAATTGGGGAGATAATACTGCATTCCCAGCCATTGTCAATCAAAACAGTACGAAACTTTTGAATTGCCGCTATTTCAACATGGCGACTGCGCTTGCGCTTGTCACATGATGAAAAGGCCTATACACGATCGAGTACATTCCGAAGAGCACTAGCGCAGCCTCCTCTCCGATTTTGACCAAATTTGGTATACGGGGGTTTTTTGTGGCTCTGATTACGAATCTGTAAAAATATTTTTTCGGCAACGTTTCGTTTTCGAGATATTCATCATCAAAGTTGAAAATCAAACTAACCTTATTTACACTATTCCCCCTTCTTTTTGTACAGAATTCTTGATTTTTACACTAAATTGGCACATAATATTTTAAAGACACCGTAATCAGCGCCCCAAAAAACCCCCGTATACCAAATTTGGTCAAAATCGGAGAGGAGGCAACTTTCGAGACAATTACCAGAAAGTTTATATTTCATTTAGCAAAAAAGTGTTACAGTCCACTAATTTTCCAGCGTTAACATTGGTCCTTCAGCCGAATAAGAACAGTTAAAATAAAAAGGAAACAAGTTTTACGAGCGCACGGCGGCCGGCGAAGAAAATGGCCTAACAAGTTAAGCGAGCAGCGGAATCCAGTAAGTCCGTTCCAATCCTTTTAATTTTTATCTAGTGAGTTGGTTATTTTCAATGTGAATTTATGCAAAAAATTCTCACACAGTTAGTTTCAAGTAGAGCGAGTTTGCAAAATTTTGATTTTACTAGGTAGATGCTAACAAGTTATCAAGTTCAAATATGAAACTATTAGTTCTAGTTTTATGTTACAAGTTTTAAGGCAAAATAATATTTTGATTTTACAAGAGAGCTACAAGTTATCAAGTTCAAATATGAAACTATTAGTTCTAGTTTTATGTTACAAGTTTTAAGGCAAAATAGTATTCTAGTTCTTAAGTAATTACAAGAGTTATACAAGTTTTTATAGAATAGTTCTAACAAGGGAACTACAAGTTATAGTTACACGAGTCAAGATTAAACGAGTTAGTTTACAAGTCCACTAAGGAATAGCAAAAGAAAAATTTGTTATTCATAGAATAAAATACAAGTTCTAGGTTCTAGTTATTCAAGCTTTTATAGAATATTTCTGTCAAGGGAAATAAAAGTTAAGTTGTAGTTATACGAGTCGAGATTAAACGAGTTCATTTACAAGTCGACTAGAGAATAGCAAAAGAAAATTTGTTATTCATAGTAAAAAATACAAGTTCTAGGTTCTAGTTATTCAAGTAAATTATAGAATATTTCTGTCAAGGGAAATATAAGTCAAGTTATACGAGGTTCAGTCAAGATTAAAAGAGTTTAGTTTACGAGTCCAGTATAGAATAATAAAATCAAAAATTTATTATTTATAATAAGTAAGCAAGATTATTACGAGGGTTTTTTAAAAAATAAGATAAATATAATCTAGAGAAAAATGTCTGATTTAAAGATCAAAAGGGGTCATATTAAGGGTCAGTTGACTAGGTTTATCTCGTATATAGACAGTCTAAATGAAGTAGAAATAACTGACACAATTTATCATGAAATTCAGTGTAGGGTGGAAAGAATTGACCAAATTTATGAACAGTTTAATGAAATTCAAAACGAGATTGAGGCTTCATTAGACACCGATGAAAATAATGAGTTGCAAGAAAGAGACGATTTTGAGTCTAAGTTTTTTAAATATTTAGGTCAAGCTAAGAGTATTTTATCTAGTTTTGCAGAAAAGAGTGATGATAATACATCAAACCATTCAATTGTTCGAAATAGTCAGCCTTTGTTGACAGGGCCACAAGCAGTGCCACAGCCAGTTCAACAAATTAAATTTCCTGCTATTAAATTACCAAACTTTAATGGTGAATATAATAAATATCTAGAATTTCGCGATGCATTTAATGCTCTTGTACATGATAATAAAAATCTGAGTAATATAGAAAAATTCTATTATCTTAAGTCTTCTTTACAGGATGAGGCCTTGGAAGTTATACGATCACTTGAGGTAACTTCATCAAATTATATTATAGCGTGGCAATTAATCACAGAGAGGTTTGAAAATAAAAGGCTAATTATTTTAAATCATGTCAAAGCAATTTTTGAATTTAATAAGTTGAGTGAAGAGAGCCATTCCGGTCTTCGTAAGCTTTATGACAATTTGCAAAAAAATTTGAGAGCACTTAAGTCTTTAAACCAGCCCACAGAATATTGGGATACATTAATTATATATATTTCTTCTTCTAAATTAGATTCACGCACTCGCAGAGATTGGGAATCTTATAAAATACCGGGGGAGATTCCAACTTTAATCGATTTTAATACATTTTTAAAAGATAAGTGTGAACTTCTTGAAAAGTTAGAATATAATTTAAAGGAAAACAGTTCTAAAGAATACAAGTTTCGTCCAAAGAATAATACTAAACAAGTCTATGCCAGTTTTAAACTAGAGTGCTATTTTTGTAACGGTAGTCACTCAATTTACAAATGTCAAGCGTTATTAAAAATGCCAATCTATTCAAGAATGAGAGAAATTAAAAATAAAAATTTATGCTTAAATTGCCTAAGGCCTGGGCATACAAATAATGAATGTACTTATTCAAAATGCAGAATGTGTAATCAATCACACAACACTTTAATACACAATAATAATCAGGGTCTCAATCCAACAAATCAAGTTAGTCATTCAAGTCTAATATCAACAAATCAAGTTAATCAAACAAGTCTAGTATCAAACAATCAATCTAATCCAACAAGTCTAGTATCAAACAATCATTCTAATCCAACAAGTCTAGAAACAAACAATCATTCTAATGAAACAAATCTAATATCAAGCAACCAAGGCATGGTTGAAAATTCTACTTATCAAAGTCAATCTTATACAATGACAACTTCTAATACTATTACAAGTTTTACTAGCCACTGCGCTAATATCAGTTAGGGACAAAAACGGATTTTATCCCAAGGCAAGGGCTTTACTAGATAATGGCTCGCAGAGCAATTTTATCACTCGAGAATTATTTAACAAGCTAGGTTTACATCAAGAAAGAGTGAACTTTGCGATAAAGGGTATAGGACAGTCATTGTCAAATATAAATCATCAAGTAAAAATCAATTTAAAGTCAAACAATAGTTCTTTCGAAACAGAAATATCTTGTTTAATTATTCCCATTATAACTGATAATATGCCTACAAGTTCCTTTTACGTACACGAGTTAGAAATTCCACCTAATATTAAACTAGCAGATCCAAACTTTAATAAATCAAATAAAATAGATATTTTAATAGGATCTAGTATTTTTTGGAATTTATTAAGTATTGGGCAGATACAGCTAGGTGTAAACAAACCCATTCTTCAAAAAACGGTGCTAGGTTGGGTAGTTTCAGGAACTATAAATGCTGTAGCTAGACAAAAAAGAAAAGATAGTAGTTCAAGTGATTACAAAGAAGTTGAATGTTTTTTTATGAAGTCTGACCAACTTATTAATAATCAATTAATAAAATTTTGGCAAATTGAAGAGTGTCAAAGCTCGAAACCGCTATTGACTGAATCTGAAAAATATTGCGAATCACATTTTAATAATAATTTTAGTAGAGATTCAAATAATAGGTTTATTGTTCGTATGCCATTAAAAGAGTCATACCAGCTTGGTGAATCCAGGGAAATGGCTTTAAACCGATTTTTATCTCTAGAAAACAAACTAAAAAAGCTTCCTAATTTAAAGATACAGTATACTGAGTTCATGCAAGAATATGAAAGGCTAGGTCATATGTCAAAGGTTTTAGATCAAGATGATCAAGAGTCAAGTTTAACATCTTATTATATACCACACCATGCAGTTACAAGAGAGTGTAGTCTGACAACAAAAGTCAGAGTCGTGTTCGATGCCAGCGCTAAATCGTCAAATGGCATGTCGCTAAATGACATTCAGTTTAGTGGACCAACCATTCAGTCCGATTTATTTTCTATTTTATTGCGTTTTCGGCAAAATCCATTTGTACTTAGTGCTGATATATCCAAGATGTATAGACAAGTTTTAATTGCGGATGATCAAAGATGTTTACAAAAAATATTTTGGCGCGAAAATCCTGACAATCCTATTCAAGTTTACCAGTTAAATACGGTCACTTATGGCACTGCCTCTGCCCCATTCCTGGCAATTAGGTGTTTGATGCAGTTGGCCAAAGAGCATACAGATACTTTTCCTGTTGCTTCTAAGGTTATTGAAAACGATTTCTATTGTGACGATCTTCTAACATCATGTAATTCAGTCAAAGATCTTGTTAACCTTCAAAGAGATATTTCACATATTCTCTCATCTGCAGGTTTCATTTTACGAAAATGGCTTACAAATAAGCCTGAGTTGATATCAAAATTTACAGTTTCTGATGAGTTAGATTTCGGTGTTCTACAATTAGGTCCCGAAGAGAGTAATAAAACTTTAGGAGTCTTATGGAATTCAAACTCTGACATCTTGCAATATGCAATTTCAGACTCATTTCAAGATAAGGTTACTAAACGTATAATTTTATCTGTCACATCCCAGATCTTTGATCCTTTGGGTCTTTTAGGTCCAATAATTATAAAATCTAAGTTAATTTTACAAAAGCTATGGCAAGCTGGTGTTTCTTGGGACGAAGCTGTTCCACAACACATTTACTCGGAGTGGATTCAATTTCAAGATGATTTAAAGGCCCTAAATAAAGTAACATTCCCTAGATATGCCTTTTTCTGAAAATGCTACATCTATAGAACTTCATGGATTTTGTGACAGTTCGGAACGTGCATTTGGTGCATGTATTTTTATTCGTTGCCAAGATAAATATGGCTTTCAGTCATGCCACTTACTTTGTGCGAAATCTAGAGTAGCGCCGTTAAAGCAAATTTCTTTGCCTAGGTTGGAATTGTGTGGTGCCAATTTGTTGGCACATTTAGTAACAAAGGTTATGAGGTCTTTTACAATACCTATATCCAAACGATACCTATGGAGTGATTCCATGATCACCTTAAGTTGGATCAAATCAACCGCACGGACTTGGAAAACGTTTGTAGCCAATAGAGTCGGTGAGATACAAACACTCACAGATCCAAGTGAGTGGCATTATGTTAAATCTAGCGAAAATCCAGCCGATTTGTTGTCTAGAGGTATAAGTTCTTCTGAACTTCTAAATTCGAAACTTTGGTTTCATGGTCCACATTGGTTAACATTAGACAAGTCATGTTGGAACTTATCAACGAAATTAGTTGATTTAGCGTCTTTGCCAGAGCAAAGATCCACATATTTTATTTCTGACCATAATAGTAATATATGTTGCACATCAGTTAAAACAGAATTTGATATTTTTGACAAGTATTCTTCTTTGATTAAGCTCCAACGCGTTATAGCATTTTGTAAACGTTTTGTTAGCAATGCACGGTACTCTCAAAACCGGCAAATAGGTTATTTAACTAATGGGGAGCTACAAAATTCCTTACTTTCTCTAGTAAAAATAGCACAAATCCAGTCGTTTCCATCTGAGTATAATAATTTGAGTCAAGGTAAGCCTATTAACAAAAATAGTCGTCTAATTAATTTAAATGTTTTCTTAGACCAAGGTATAATACGTGTAGGAGGCAGGCTTGCTAATTCTGAATATAATTTTGACAAGAAACATCCCATTGTTCTTTGCTCATCTCACAGGTTAACATACTTAATCATATCGAATGAACACAACAGGTTAATGCATTGCGGCCCACAGCAGTTACTTGCCTCGGTGCGAGAACGATTTTGGCCTCTTTCAGGCAGATCTTTAGCAAGAAACATAACTAGAAAGTGCGTTACTTGTTTCAAGGTTAAACCAACTTCTGAAAAATATAAGATGGGTGATTTACCTCAAGTCAGAGTGACGAGCTTTCAAGCCTTTGTAAATGTAGGGATTGATTTCGCAGGTCCTATCTTATTGAAAGATCGAAAATTACGCAATTCTAAATTAGTTAAAGCGTACATTGCAGTGTTTGTGTGCATGTCAACAAAGGCCATGCATTTAGATTTAGTCACAGATTTGACAACAGAAGCTTTCTTAGCGTTACTTAAACGATTCATATATAGACGCGGTAAACCTTCTCACATTTACACAGATAATGGCACAACATTTGTCGGTGCTAATGCTCATTTACAAAACTTGTATCAATTTCTTAAAACTAATACCTGTCACATTGCTGATTTCTTATCAAGTGAAGGTATTACATGGCACTTCATTCCACCCAGGTCACCAAATTTCGGCGGATTATGGGAAGCCGGGGTAAAGAGTACAAAATATCACTTGAAAAGAGTTGTTGGAAACCTTAATTTGACTTATGAGAATATGATGACAGTATTGATTCAGATTGAAGGTATACTCAACTCACGTCCCTTATGTCCTCTGTCTCCTGATCCTTCCGATTTTACACCATATCTCCTGCTCATTTTTTAATTGGCAAATCAATAACTTCAGTACCAGAACCTAATGTGACAACTGTTAAAACCAGCCGACTCAATATGTTTCATCAACAACAACAAGCAGTACAGATGTTTTGGGACAGATGGCAAAAAGAATACATCTCCGAACTTCAATCCAGATTGAAATGGAAAGAAGACGCAGTCAGCATACTTAAAATTGGTAGTCTAGTTCTGATTAAAGAAGACAACTTACCCCCCTTAAAATGGCAGCTAGGTCGCGTAACCCATATCCATCCAGGAAAGGACAATATAGTTCGCGTAGCCTCAGTACAATTGCGTAGTGGTGGTGAAGTGAAAAGGGCTTTATCGAAGCTTTGTGTTCTACCAATCGAAGATTTTGATAAACCTTAGACTTAACTGGACAGTTACTAGTTTTAAGATTATAACATAATACTAATATGTTTTTAACTTTTCTTTTATGTGTTATCATACTAGTTTAGTTTTGAATGTGGATCATTCAAGGCGGCCGGCATGTTCAGGCCTATACTTAATTTAAAATTTTGGTCAAGCCTATAATAAAAATAAACAAGTAAAGGACAGTAAGCCTGGGCAACCACCAATACACGATCGAGTACATTCCGAAGAGCCACGCGCGGGGGCGAGAGAAAGAACGACGAAAAGAACTAGCAAGAGGGTCGTCGGGCAAACTTTTTATTTTTAACAAGCAACAAGTAATAATAATAAAGGCATTTACCATTTAGAAAGTTTATATTTCATTTAGCAAAAAAGTGTTACAGTCCACTAATTTTCCAGCGTTAACAGATTTCGTCTTAACATCGAGCAGTGAACCATCATTGACGTTCCTAAGAAATCATTTGAAATCTGCCTTTAACCTTCAACATGCAACTAATGGTACTTTTAACATTAATATTGTTAATAGTAATTAATAATAGCTTTTTTTGTATAATTAGTTAAAATAAAAATTTAATTATTTACTTTGAATGTTTAATTTTTACTGTAATATTCGTATATTTCTAATTATCATTTTTTAATAGAACGCTCGTAGAAAAGTATTCGCAAAGAAAAAGTATTGTTCCTAATACTTGCGGAAAACTTTTCCGCATTTAAATTATCCGAACTCCGCTTCGCGTCGTTCGTCTAACTGCTTTTGGGTGCAGAAAATATCCTTTGGCATTAAGGAAAATAACTATTAAAAAGTGTCACTTTAAATTTCAAAATTAGAAAAAAATTAATTAACTAACTATAACTTAATAATAAACTTTACCGCTTTATAGTTTAAAAGTTCAGCAGTTTATGATATACGTTTTTAGGACTTTTTCGTATTTATATTTAAAAAGATTTTTTTCGCAGTATTAAAGAAAAACCCAGGGTGAGCAATGATAGAGTGTTCATTATTTATTGGTTTAAAAGTTATGAGAAAATAGTAAATACAAAAGATGTAAAGACTTAGGATGCACAATTTAAAATTATTTTAAAGTATACAGGATGGTTCAAAAAGCGTGAGAATAAAACAACATTTTTTTAAATGAAACACCTATTTTTAAATTTTTTTAACCTTTTAAAATTCTTCAACTTTTTTAATAAAAGCATACCAAACCAATGTTTTTCCAATATTTAAATTTTTAAAAAGAAAATAATTTTCACACTTGCAAAAAAAAATAGCGCCATTATTTTTGAAGGAGATCACTCATATTTGATATTAGCGTTATTCAAGATGACGTAAAAGATATATGCAACGGAATTTTAATTAGATTACAGGGTGTTCAAAATAAACGAATATATTTGGATCATTTTAAATTGAAAAATATCGTTTTTTTTTTAAATGGCGCACCTTATATTTTATTATTTTTTCTGAAAGATCAAAAAAACCCACAACTTTATTAATACATAATATTTTTAATACTTTGCGATTTATTTTAACTTTTCCAATATTTACCCTTCTTTCTGTCTAAGACTATTGCTTAAATTAGTTGGCCATGAAAAATGACATTGTCAAATTTTATCCTGACATCTGAGTAAATAAATTCATAAAGTTTATTGGGTTCATAAATTTAAAAAAAAATAAGTTGGATTTTCCTAAAGCTGAATTAATTGATATGATTTATATACTGGGTAGGGCAAAGAAATTCTTTGTTGGCAGTAAGACTTTACAAGGGAAGTACCCTAATAGACGTGTACCGATTGCAATCTCTTCATGTTTAATGGAACGGTTTAATGCTAGTGGTAGTATTGAATATGAAAAACGGAAAGTGGTAAACCGGAATGCTACCAATGAGGAAAAAGAATGGGAAATTTTACTTCAAGTTCAAGAAATCCCCAGGTCAGTAGCCGTCAAGAAGCTAGCTTATGTATACATCCCAATCACCGTTCCGCACCACAGGACAAATTCATCCCTTCCACATGGAACACACCCCAAAAACTTTGACCGTGATTTTGAACAAAGGGTAAACTTCTGCACCGTTAAAATGAAGCAATAGAGGCCGATCCAAATTTTTTTCAAAATAATGTTTTCCATGAAGCACTTTTCGCAGTAATGGTGCAGAATCGTCATAACATGCACTATTATTCAACAGTTAATCCAGTCTGGGTACGGGAAGGCAAAACCAAAACCATTTATTAATTGTGGTGGGAATAAAACACTTTAATGATATTGGACCATATTTTTTCCAAACAGTTAACGGGCCAATATTTAAACTTTTTGCAGAATGATTTACCTCAACTTTTCAAGAATTTGATAACATTGAGATCCAAAAATTTTTCCAAGATGGAGCTCCTCCGCATTACCATCGAAAATTGAGAATTTTTTAAAAACATTCCCACAGAAATGGATCGGAGAGGTGGATTCATTGGATGGCCCCCCCGATCATTTGACTTAACACCACTAGATTTCTTTTTGGGGTATGTTAAAGATCGTGTTTATGTGAATCCCCCGAACACCAGAAGATATGGAAAATATGATTGGGACGCGGCAGGAGAATCACCGTTTATTAAGGAACGTCCAAGAAAATATGAAAAAAACTAAACATGTGATCCAATAGAAGGGCATATTTTTGAAATTTATTGCGCCATAATAATAATTAAAAAAAGTTAATTTTATAATAGGTTTTATTATTATTTACTTTTTCTGTGAATTTAAAATTTAAAAATGGCCAACAATGTTATAGCAATAGTCTTAGACAGAAAGAAGTGTAAATATTGGAAAAGTTAAAATAAATCGCGAAGTATTAAAAATAGGTATATGAATACTTAATAAAAGTTGTGGGTTTTTGTAAGATCTTTCAGAAAAATAATAATATATATTGCCATTTAAAAAAATCGAGATTTTTCAATTTAAATGATCCAAATATATTCGTTTATTTTGAACACCCTTAGCATCTAATTAAAATTCCGTTGCATATATCTTTTACGTCATCTTCGAATAACGCTAATATCAAATATGAGTGATCAACCTTCAAAAATAATGGCGCTATCGTAATTTTGCAAGTATGAAAATTATTTTCTTTTTAGAAAAATTGAAATATTGGAAAACTATTAGGTTTAGGTATGCATTATTATTAATAAAAGTTGAAGAATTTTAAAAGGAATTCAAAACAAAATTTAAAAATAGTGTGTTTCATTTAAAAACATGTATGTTTTATTCGTCACGCTTTTTGAGCCACCCTGTATATTTTAAAATAATTTTGAATTGTGCATCCTAAATCTTTACATCTTTTGTATTTACTATTTTCTCATAACTTTTGAAACCAATGAAATAATGAATTTTACTCTATCGTTGACTCACCCTGTATATGTAAAAAACACGTTTTTTGTCTTAAATAGTCAAATAAAAAAGAAAATCGAAATGCAAAAATTAATATTTATTCTTTTTTATTAAATGCAAAATCAACTAAAATATAGAATCCCGAATCATGCAATGGGTTGAGGAAAGCTTTTTTATTAGCACCGATTTATTGAAAGGTAAAAGAGCTTGCAAAATGTTTAGGTTAACTAAAATTTTATTTCACTGCCAAGAGTACTCAGACTTAGAGCAAAATGAAAGAAATTGCTGCGGTTATAACTACCTTATTTGCTAACAAATAAGCCCAGTTATCAAAGGTTAAAAAGTCTGGTAATTGCAGTTTAAGAATTAAATAATATTTTAACTAATTAGTGCACAAAAAAGGCTTACTTAAAAACAAAGTTAGTAAATGTTTCTAAAAGTTTTCTTAGTTTCTCCTTAATCTACATATTATTCACGAAAAAAGTTTTTAATATTCATATTAAAAATTTACCTATTTTTAATCCAACATGCAAATTAACATAGACGTTGCCACTTTGTTTGTATTAAATTAGAATATTGCAATATAGACCGTAAATACTTCATAAATATGAATGAGAAATTAAAATTAAGAGAATATTACGTTTTTGAATATTCAGTGTTAAAAGGAAATGTCAGTGTAGTCCCCAAATATTAAAAATAAAGCAAAATTAAAATTTCATCTTAACTCTAAAACTTTAAAAATTACAAAGTATTATATTATTAAAAAAATCAAATATTTTAGCATGGGGTGACCATATTTAATAAAATTAATGCCAAATGAGCATTTTTCTGTAAAATGGTTTTTGTTTAAAATTACTATTACGTTACTATTATGCATCACCTGGCATTATCTGCCAATATCCGATTAGCTAGCAAAATCACACTTTAAATTTGATTTTTTTAAGACCCATATTTTTCTATTTCAAACTCCTGAATTATTTTCAATCTTAACAACTAGCCCAAACAGCATGCAACATTATATTTTTCTTTTGTGTTGAAAATAAACAGAATTAAAATTTCTGGAAAGATAACTACTAACTAGAATTGTCGTTAAACTGAAATTTAAAACTACACTTAAATGAAAATTAAAACAATTTAAATTTAAATATTATTTAATGCTTAGTATTTTTTTTTAGATTTATTTTATCTTTAACACGGTGTAGAGGTACCACCATAATTCAGATAATATATTTTTTTATAGACTATTTGACAGTTCTTTCAAAAACGTAAAATAGATATGAAGGTTTTATTCTATAATGACAGGGTATCTTAGAGGTTTTGTAATGATTCACCCAAGTTTTAAGGTATAATTGTTTTACAATTAAAAATGCAGACAGGATTTTGTTCCATTCATTGACCTAAAATAAAGAAGAAATCAAACCAAAAACACTTATGTAAATTATGAGCCAAATTTCTTTCCAAAAAGCTTAATCCTCTTAAAGTAATGAGATCTAAAATTATACCAAGTTTTCTTTTGACTTTGCAAATAATTTACTGCTGTCAATATTAATAAAAGAGAACATTCTAATTCTAGATTTCAGTACTTTAAGGGGCTGAGATTTTTGAATAGGAAGTTGGCTCTAATTTTACATAGGTAGGTAGGTAGGTTTAAAGTGAGTGGGTATAACACTCTTCCACCGCGACCGATCGGTCTATTGTAGCTCACACCTTTTTATATCTCTCCCACCAGGTCCAGACTCCTAATAAATCTGATGATCCTGTTGGGAGAGAAATTTTTTACCTCCCCCGGTAACAAGGTGTCATTGCCGAGGATTGCGAATCTTAGTCGTGCCATGGCTGGGCACGAACACAGTATGTGTTCTGCCGATTCATCCCCCTCCATGCACATGCGGCAATCGGCGTCTTCCGCTAGGCCGATCTTCTGCATGTGGTATTTCAATCTGCAGTGTCCCATATACAGTCCCACTGGAGTTTTAAGGTGTACCCTTGATTGCTCCAGTAGTTTGACAGTACATTGTTGGTTCGGTGGGCTTATGAAGGCCTTCGAGTATCTGAGACCCGAAAGTCCATGCCAGTACTGAAGATTTTCTCTTTGTGTCCAGGCTGATATGAACTGCTTGGCCGTTCCATAAGATATACCGAGGACCGCCCCTCTTTTGGCAAGGAGGTCTGCGGATTCATTACCCTCTAGGCCGGTGTGTCCAGGTATCCACAGTAGTGAAACCTTATTGTTTTGACCCAGTTTGGTCAGCGCATCCTTGCAATTCCAGACGGTTTTTGAATTGCACCGGCTGGATTCAAGAGCCTTAAGAGCTGCTTGACTATCGGGGAATATTTTAATTGTCTTACGTGTGCAGTGCCGATCAACCAGCGATCTAGCACACATCTCAATAGCAAATACCTCCGCTTGAAATATGGTTGCGAGAGTGCCCAGGCTAAAGGAAAACTCTGCCCTTGGCCTCTGTCCATATATTTCAGCTCCAACACCGTCCTTGGTTTTGGAGCCATCGGTGTACCAACAGATGTCAGCCCGCAGCAGGTCGGTCGTTTTTCGACTCCAGTCCTCCCTTTGTGGGTAGACTACACTGTAGGGCCGGTTGTAATTGGTTGCTGTAGGCATTATGTCTGAGGGCATTCCCAGTCTGTCACAGGTCAGAACATTCCTGAGGAGACTGGTGCTCTCCATATGACACGCCTGCGGTTTGTTACTGACCGCTTAATAGAGTCTGTATGTTGCCCACCTTGCCTCTCTCTCCAAGTAGATATGCAGAGGAGGCAGTCCTAGGAGGGCTTTCATGGCCGCTGTTGGTGTCGAGCGCAGAGCGCCCGTGATCATTAGGCAGGCCTGTCTCTGTAGGCTAGATAGCTTTGCTTGGGTCAGCCGCTGCTGCCCCTTGCGCCACCATGCCACAGAGCCATACGTGATCATTGGTCTTATGACTGCCACGTATAGCCAGTACATCTGTTTTGGTTGCATGCTCCAGGATTTGCCACAGATCCTGCGGCATTAATTTTAGATAAGTATTATTACCTTTTACTAGCCAAAAGGTAAACCACTTAGTGTAGGAACTGTAGAAGACCTGAAGGGTAGTTTAAGCCAGATGATGTTAAGTCCACCGAATTAAGTTGGGGGCCTCTGCAACAATGCGTTGCGAATGAAAACACATACTTCGCCATGGTCAAGAAAGGATAAAAGAAGTTCTTGCTCTAAGTAGGAACGTCTTTTATCATTTTTGTTCTTCCATGAAAAACGAGATAGTTGGTTGAACTTCTGGGGGTGGGAACGTGAGGTGAACGTAGTTTAGATTGAAGGTTAGCTTACATACATTTCCAATGGAAATTGCACTTTTTAATATTAAATGCCTAATAATTACAACCAAAACACTTTTTTCCAATTAGCTTGTTATTCTGCTTTTCATAAAAATTTTTGGTTTGACAGGCACTAAAAATTTATGTACCTGCAGGTAAGCCCGAAATTAGACACAAAAAGCCCATGAGGCTGCGCTGCCTCCGGTAGTGAAAGACGGCTTCCAGGAAGAAGAAGAAGCCCGAAATTATTTGGTGGAAATGTAAAGGTTGTACAGTAAAGATTTTGCGCCTGGTCAAATTATAAAAATATCAGTTCTAAGTCAATATTAAAAAAAATCTCAGGTCTTAAGCATGTTTTGAGTATTATTGTATAGTAAACTTCTGATTCGACCAAGTCTGGTAAATAAAAGCATTAAGATCTGTTTAATTATAATTTTTAGTTAATTAATTTCTTTTTTCAGCAGCAACATCTTTCTAAAATTACCTTTTTATTTCGTAAATTTACTTTTATTAAAAACTGAAATGTTTTTTCTGTAATAGGTAGTATTGGTTTTGTTGTTAATATTTAAAGAATTTGTTGATAATTTTTGCACCACACACGTAGTTTCTATCAATAAGCCAGACCGTTACACTTTGTCCATATTATAAAAAGCTCTGAGTCGATTTTAATAAAATCTTCATAGTTCTCTAAAGGCGGGTTCTAACGCATCAGTTTCACCGAACATTTTGACTTTTTCAGTGAGACTTTTTTGCTTAGTTTGGCAATTTTTAGTAGAGTAATATAAACTAAAGTGTGAGAATGGCGCATTTAATATTAAGGAATTTTAGTTTATCTTTCAGGTTGTTATTTACATAATTTTAAGTTTACGAGAATGGGATAAAAAGTTTTCAGACTAAGTAAGAATAAAGCAAAATATGGGTTAAAACTATTTTTTTCAGATAGTCTCCGTGTAGCTCAATACATTTATTCTATCAGTACTCAAGAGCCTTTATGTTAGCGCTGTAGACTGATTTGTCCAGTTCTTTAAAATGGGGGTTTGTGGCAGCAATAGTGATGAGCGAGACCAGTCTTGGTCTTGCGGTCTTGGTCTTGCAGCAAGACCAAGACCGAGACCAAGACCAAGACCGCCATCTCGCTTGCAAGACCAAGACCAAGACCGGGGTATGCAAGACCAAGACCAAGACCGAGGAGTGCAAGACTACGCTAGACCAAGACCGACCTGCAAGACTCTTGTACTTTTGTCACTTTTTTTTTAAATTATAATATTCAATTTTTATATTTAATATACAGAGACATTTCATACAGACATGACAAAAAAAGTGTCGAGAACTGCTTTAAAAGGCGATTATTCTATGAGTAACAGGTTTTTTAAATAAAATAATAATTAAATTGATCACTTTGTTCTTTTATAAAATTCTTTAACAACGATAACTAGTAAATTCAATAACATGTTTTAAAAATAATAAGATTGTGACTCAATAGTCCGACAAAGTTCGATATCTCCAAAACTGTTTACGACAAAAAAAAACTAGGAGTACAAAAGTTGTAGAAGCTAAAAATTACTTACCTATTCCTAATTTTTTTAAATTAGCTATCTAGTGATGCCATTTATAGGGTGGATCAAAAATTTTCAAAATCCAGAAGTACATTATTCTTGTGCCACACTGTAAGAAGTGGCACCATTAGATTGTTCCTTAAAACTATAATATAAATCTAAAAGTGGTGACTTATTAAAAAATATATTTGTCATGTCATAAAGGAATACTTTTTATAAAAATGGATTTTAAATTTTACTTCCGGTTTAGACGGAAAAGTCAAAACAATGCCAAAAATTATAATGATGACGACATTTTTGTCAAAACTGAAAATGATATTTAAAATTATTATATGACAGTTCAACAATTTTCAGCATTATATACAGAGAAGCGATTTTTTAAAAATAAATTTTTGCCATATTTTCTTTATTTTAGGTTAAAAGCTAAAAATAAGAACATTTTATTGAGTGGTAGTGGATTCTTCGGAAAATTCTGAAATAGAAAATAATTTTACGTTTTACGTCCTTTTTTTCTATAATTTTTGTATATTCAGTTTTTCACCATTATGAACGGTTTCGGAGATATCGAGCTTTGTCGCACTATCGAGTCACCTTGTATATGCAGAATGTTAATAAAGTATTTGTTCAAACTTTGTACGGCAAATGTTTGACTAATTTGAAAATGAAAAGTTTATTTAAACTGAAAAGCTTCCTGCACAACTTTGTTTAAATCAGAAACCAATGTTTACATATTAGAATCATTTTCATGGAAACTTCACATTTGGTTGAAATTAAAAGTCTTTTTTGTCTGCTTTTGTATTTACTTTAATTTTTTATGCTTCTTCAAAGAAAATTTAAATAATTCTTATCACTAAAATGGTTCTATATGCCACTAAATGTATAAAAGCTGATTGTGTCTAAATTTACCTAAAAATGAAGCACTAAAATAATCCCCTACATTTAAAATATGCCTTTTAATCAAATAATTTAAATGTACATGTAGGGCTCGATGTAAGGTTAAGATTGGTATTTTTTAAAAGTTTTAAAGCAAAAATATAGTCTCCATCTTTATTTATTTTTAGGTATTAAAAAATATATTTTATCTAAGATTGCTTAGTTTAAATTATTACTACCAAAAAAAGCAAGACCAGCAAGACTCTTGCAGCAAGACCAAGACCAAGACCAAGACTGGGTGGTGCAAGACCAAGACCTTCTTTTGGCTTGCAAGACCAATACCAAGACCAGACTTGCAAGACCAAGACCAAGACCAAGTCTAGCCCGGTCTTGGTCTTGGTCTTGCTTTGCTCATTACTAGGCAGCAATCACGTTTAAATCCAAGGCAAACTTTTGACCAGCAAGTAACTCTTTTAAATTCGGAAACAAATGGAAATCCGATGAAGCCAAATCTGGTGAATAAGGTGCATGAGAAACGAGCTCGAAGCTTAAGTAATAAATTTTTTTCATCACATTTAGCGATTTGTAGCAAAGTGCATAGCCCTGGTGGAATAAAAAATTCTTTTTTGCTAAACCGGGACGTTTATCGTGAATATTTTGGTTCAGCTAGTAAGTTGGCTTAATACTCAGAATTTAAAGTTTGTCCCAAATCAAGGTTGTCTATAAAAATAATGCCTAAAATGGTAAAGAAATTCAGTTAAGGAACGCCTAAATAGTGACAAACACTCTTATAAGATGGTCATAAGAATGAGTTTTTGCTCTGGAGTAAGCAATCGCAGCACCCATCGATAGGAGAGTTTTCCCATCTCTAGAACTTCAGTTAAGATATGATCGGTTCGCTCTTTTAATATGCTCATAGCCTCAGCTATCTTATCCAACTTCAGTCGGTCTCATTCAAAACGATTTTATGAACTTTCCGCATAATTTCTTCAAAAGTTGCCGTTTTTAGCCTGCCGAAACGCGGGTATCTTCAGTGTTCGTGCGACCAGGTTCAAAGACTGCGACCCAGGTTTAACGGTAAAAACTGACTTACCCAAATAAGCATGTAACTCTGGTTTAATTACTGTAAAGTGTAAACCTTTTATATAAAAAAAAATACCACTGCATGTACCCTAATTTTTTCCATGCTTGACATAAAGTAAAGATTTATAACTTTAAACAACTAAAAAATATTACTAAATCAGTTAAAGTGTTTTAGCGAAAGTGTCACGACAGAACCTGCCTTAAGTTAGGGTAAAAGCCAAATGAAAAAATGCGTGGACAAACATACATACATACATACAAGCATACATACATCTAAAAATTTTGCTTTAGAGATTTAAAACTTTTAGTGGAAAAATCTATCTGATTATTTGGGAGTAGCAATTAATTATCAATTTACCTTAACACCTTTATAGAAAAAGTTGACCAAAACTGCTTTGGTTCTGCGAGATAAACCACCTGTACTTAAACTGATAGGATTCGTAAATTGAAGTTTAAACTATATTTAACTTTTTTATTTGTTAAATCTGATATCCTTGAACCAATATTTTAAGAAAAATTTTTCTTAAATAAATAGGTTTTAAAGCTTCGGATAACCAGTTTGGAGGACGTAAACATTATTTTCGTAATTGTGTCTGGAAAGTTGCGGCAACGCCAATTTTGACCAATTTCGTATATGGAAGATTTTTGGGGTACTGATTATGAATCTGAAAGAATTTTAAGTGGGAAGCATTTCGTTTTAAAGATACCCATCAACTATTCTGAAAACCAAACTAACCTCAAATTCACTATATTTCACCTTCTTTTTGCAAACAATTTTTGATTTTAACACTAAATTGGCACACAATAGTTTATAAATACCTTTAAAAATTTAGCGTTTAATTTAGGTTGCCCCCACTATGAGAAAAAATTAAATTTAAAATTTACATAAAGTTGAGTTTTCTTAAAAATAAAATTAAGAATCGAGTTTCCACTCATTTCTCCCTTAGCTTTGGTTGCTTATTATAATAATTGAATTGAATATCTACTAGATGGCGGTGTGTTAAAGAAAAAAATGACTTATAGCATATTGTGCAATATATATTATAAAATAAAAAATTATCTAAAAATATTCATCATTAAGTAAATACCGCACAAAAATGTTTAATAAGTTAACCCTTACTTGGCCTGTAATCATGTTGGAAAGAAACTGACATTTTTTTTCAAAACTGGTTATGTTGTCTTCATACTCGTTAAAACTCCTTAAAGTTAAAAAAATCTAGAAAAACACAGGTTTTTCAATTCAAATGGTAAGCTATGCAGCATTTCATTTGTTTTCGTTGTGGGCAACATGTTCCTGAAAAAATCCCTAGCATAAACATGGCCGCGGCGTTTGAAAGTGAAACTTTACAATTTACTGAAAAAAAGGTGCAAAATAAAAAAAACAGTTTTTACTAAATGACACACATATTATGTGCGAAAATAAGGTTACTTTAATTTTCAAGTTTGATGATAGATATCCTTAAAACGAAACGTTTCTAACCAAATATTATTTCAGATTCGTGATCAGCTCCCCAAAAAATCTCCGTATATCAAAATTGGTTAAAATCGGCGTTACTGCGGTTTTGGGACATTTATTATTAACCATTATTTTTTCCAAGATTTAAAAGGATAAACTTAGTAATAAGTGTATGATTTTTAAATAGACACCCACGGCCACAAACCTTTGTAGACTATCCCGCTTATATTAGCTTTACCTATAAGTATCTATCTATTTAATGGAATCTTTCAACTTGATTTTCACTAATTTTAAAAAGTCTGATTAATTAAAAAATTTGCACAGGGGTCAAGAACCGATGACAATACAATAATCCTATAACTATCCTAACCAGGATCAACAGAATAATAATAAACTTTTTTGTAAAAATCACAATTCTTGCGCATTTGCCATAATCGAGGCTTTTGATTAAGATTACTTTTGATGTTGTTTTGAAACTAAAGAAAATAAATTATAGTTTAAAAAAACTAAAAAAACCGGACTAAAAAGTAGAAACTAATTTTTAATATTTTTAAAAGTTAGTGTGATATTAAATAGTAAATTGCAGCCAGTGCTTTTACTATATAATATTAGTTATTAATTTCTACTTTTTATTCCGGTTTACCATAATTTTTTTTTTAACTATAATATATTAAATTGTTTCTTTTTAATATGACAAGGATTTATCAGTACTTTTTTGTATAAGATTTACCTATCTTAAAATAATAGTTTTAAAGTTTTATTATAATTTAATAAAGAAAAAAAATCTTTTTTGTACTCCTTTTTATAAAAAAAAATATTTGGCTTTTCTCCAGAATAAAAAAGATATATATTTATTTTAAATTCTAAATAAATCTAAATTTTTTTAGTAAATTGAGGGAAAGTCTACCCTTGCGACAATATAACTAAAAATACTAAATATTTTATTATTTCTTTAATAATATATATATATATTTATTTTAAATTCTAAATAAATCTAAATTTTTTTAGTAAATTGTGAAGGGAAAGTCTACCCTTGCGACAATATAACTAAAAACATACAAATATTTTATTAATTCTTTAAATAAATGAACCTAATAAAAATATAAAAAATTTAAGATATTTTTAGGTGGGTCCTCTGTTAATTAAAAAGGAGAAAATATTAAAAAGAAATGAAATTTAAACTTAGTTACAACGTCGACATGTTTCGATGGTTCTCGCCAGGGTATATCCATATTTGTTAAAAAATAATTAATGCTAAAGAAAATTTACTTAGAAATTATTATTTTTTAAAGGTATATACATACCTATAAAAATTAAACCTATCTTTAGCCACGTAAGAAAATGTTTAAAAATATTTTATTTTTCTGGGATTATTTTAGTGAAAAAAATTATTTGGCTTTTCTCCGGAATAAAAAAGATATATATTTATTTTAAATTCTAAATAAATCTAATTTTTTTTAGTAAATTGTAAGTAAATTTAAATTTTATTTCTTTTAATATTTTCTTCTTTTTAATTAACAGAGGACCCACCTAAAAATATCTTATATTTTTTATATTTTCATTAGGTTCATTTATTTAAAGAGATAATAAAATATATATATATTTTTAGTTAAAAATTTAGATTTATTTAGAATTTAAAATAAATATATATCTTTTTTATATTGGAAAAAGCCAAATAATTTTTCCACTAAAATAATCCCAGAAAATTAAAATAATTTTTTAAACTCCTTTTTATGGTTTCAGCATTGTTAAAAATGTTTTCTTGGTTATATCGCTCTGTATATATATGGATTCTTTTATAAAAAAGTTTTAGAATAAAGGTTTTTAAGCCTCAGATAAATTTTTATGTCAGAAATATCCCTACACACAATTTAGCAAATTAAAAATGCGATATATCTTCGTCTTGTGGTTTGAGAGAGCAAGCCCAACCACCCCACCCCAAATGTAAACTTACATAATCTATACGCATGAAGGCGTCTTTTGGCCTGGACCTCTCGCACGAAATAAAACCTACGTAATTCTAAAATAAGACCTAAAATGGCATGAAAGCAAGTTAATTATACAGGAGATAGCTTTCGGTCGTGCACGATACGGGGCGAAAACTTCCCCTAAAGTTAGGCGAGATAAAGCCGGGATTTGAATGAGGGGTGACTTCCCCTTGGACGGGCTAAAGTTTTAGAGCTGTGCCGCACAACTTTTGCGGCTTAGGCCCACAGGGGTGGCTCCTCCCACTGTTTTTAACGACTCGTTCTCGCCGGCCATTTTCACTTTGCATAAGTTATTTTGTGAACCACACCCTGCCGTTTCTAACTTTTCTCTGCCGGGTAAATAAAACAAATTTTGTAAAGTATATATGAATTAACACATAAATAAATTAAATTAACAATTGTAATGGAAGACAGAGGAGTTCTACTACCGAGCGGGACAAACTTTTGTTATTTAGAAACTTTTGTGAATTGTTTTCCTAGCCGACGTTTCCTGCAAATTATTTAAAATTTATTTAACTTGCTTTATTTTAGAAGCGCGGTTCTTTTGTTTTATTTTACCTCAGTTGAATTTTCAACAGAAAATATAAATGAAATGTTTAAGTTTTGAGAGTAATTTGCTTTAATTTAACTTTCAGGTTTGCTGCGTCTTTTATTAGAAACAATAAAAATCTTTATATTCAGTTATTCAATAAAACTGTTTTTATTTAATTATAATCATATGTCTTAAATGTAAATCAAAAACAATAAAGGAATTTTATAATATTAGAAATAATTTTGTTTGCTTAATCCCATTACTTAAAAATCTTACACAGCAGTAATATAAATGATTTATACATATTTGTACAATTCTTTTAGTTAATGTAACTAAGTAAATATTTCTTGCAATGATTAATTTTTTATAAAAGGTATAAAAATGTTTTTTTGATTTTTATTCCTCTTTTAAATAGAATTGGTCTGGCACATTAATACTTGACCAAAATTTTGCCAGACCACAATTAAGAAAGTCCCTTGTGGCTACTCGTTAAGCACGAGTTTTTTTTTGTGTTACTCTATTAATTTTCGATTTTTTTAATGATTTTTTAATTCCTTATTGTGTAACAGACTAATAAAAAATATTATTTTATTCTTACACTAAAGGAGAACGAAATGATTTACTAGTTTTTTTAAAAAGCTGTAACTTAGTATTTGTGAAAATTTTTTTTCTTATTCTTATAAATAAACAATATTATTTAAACGTATCAGCAGTAAAAGGTAATTTTTTTTCTCTTTGTCTGCTTGCAATTTTTAAATCTTCAAAAATGTTAAGTTTTAAGCCTTGGTAGTTATTGTTATGCAGTATATTACAATTCTTTGTTAACAAGAATATGTAAAATTTAATTTATTAAATATATCTCGAATATAACTATTAACTATTACACAGGCCCACAAAAAAGTGGTGTGTGCTGGGTGTTGAACTAAGATTTTCTGGCGTATTTTTTTCCGCTGAACACGAATCTTAAGTCAAAATTGGGGTCAAAGAGCAAAAAATAAGAAACCCCCAAAAATTCGATACGGTACATTTACCGGCAGAGACCTGCTATCACGGAATGTTTGGACTACGAATATATTACTATAAGAGATAAGAAAAATATTAAGAGAAACAAAAAATAAAGCTTACCAAATTTTGTATATAAGAAGTAATATAAACATTTTTGATAAGATAAATGATAAAGAAAATATAAACGAAAAAATAATTTTGACCAAAAATTTCGGTCCAAAATAGGATTTTTTTTATTATTGTGATTTTTTTTTTGCTATTACAAATTATTTATTTTAGTTAATTAAATTTTAAAGCACTCAAAATTTGCAAATTCAAAAATAAAAAAATCCCTTTTACCTTAAAAAAATCCTCAAGATTCGGTTTTTTGATTAAAACTTCAAAAATATTGAATTAAGACAAAAATGTTAAATACCTTAAAACAAAGGTCTTGTAAAAATACATACTTTATGTCCTATAAAGTTTCTTATATTTTTTATAGATTTTAAGATATTGACGTTTTAAAGTTTAAACAAATTGTTCGTATTTGAAATTACGCCTTTTCTCGGTTTTTTGCTGATTGATCCCAAATTTTGACTTTAGATTCGTATTCAGCGAAAAAAAATACGCCAGAAAATCTTAGTCCGACACTCAGCACACACCACTTTTTTGTGAACCTGTGTTATTATTAACTAATAAAATTGATCATTTTATTAAAAAATCATAACTTGCACCCCTTTAAAGTTAGAAAGCTGAAAAAAAAAACAATTGTTTATAATTTACAAATATTCAAATTTTTGAATAATTCGAGGCGAATGGAATACGAACTTAAATAGTTCAAACTATTCGAATAATTCGAAGTACTCGAATAGTTCGAATTATTCGAATAGTTTAAATCATTCGAATAGTTCAAATCATCCGAATAGTTTGAACTATTCGAATAGTTTAAACTATTCAAATATTTCGAACTATTTAAAAGATTCGAATCTTATGAATAAAATTGGAATACCCGAATTGAATACTTTTTTTCTGATTATTCAGAAATAGGAATTGATTTTGGCGGCAATTTTGAAAGGTTTGTGATAATTTAAAATTCCCAGTGTATTTTAATGCAACTCATTAATATTGAATCCACAATATCGGAAAGTTGTTGTGGTGGTACTTATAACTTTTTAAATTAACATAATTTTTTTCTTGATTATTAAACTTTTTAAAAAGTCTACTACGGGGTTTTATAAAAGCCCTTTACAATCAATCATTAAAAAATTTTAAATCAGTTTATTCGTTTGTTTGAATTATTAAAATATTCGAATATTTACAATAAATTTAAACTTTATTCGTATTGTTTGAATTATTAAAATAGTTCGAATCATTTAAATAGTTTAAACTATTCGAAAAGTTCGAAATTTATTGAAATTCGAAATCGAATTTTTAACTATTTAGATTCGAATATTCGACAAACTCATTCGAACATAACAAGGGGACAACTGTACGCACACTCACTTCTGAACATGAGATCAAGTGGTTTTTCACACTTTTTGCCAAATTTATATGAAAATCAAAGATATACAGGTTGTAGAAGAAAATTTAAAGTTTAGTAATTCGTTTACTAAAATCAAATTTAGTTAATATGCTGAGTCGTCCAAAATATTACTGCAAAATATTTAAACTGGAATTAAAAAAAACCGCTTGTTGAACAGCGTCTGCAGTTGGTCCTTTTGAATAACATAATATAAGCAACCGAAGGGTTTCTTTCGTTTCGTCTTGCGGCAACACTATTTGCTAAAAACTTTATAAAAAATTGTATACTAGACAAAAAAAAGTACAATCGTAATTGTCTAATATTTTTATAATAACAGAACATAATTAATCAGCATTTAGTCAGTTCCGCATAGGAGATAGCTAGAAACCATGATCGATGAAAAATCTTTATCTTTTTTTACTTATTTTATGTTAAAAGGGTTTTTATGTAAAGCCGAACATACTACATTCACATGCTTTAAAAATTTTAAGAGCACTCTCGGTGTATTTTAGCAAAGAAGTGATTACAAGCGGTTGTGTAGACTAAATTAAAAGAAAAAATGTTTTAAAGGTTACCGTAATTATATAATTGCAAGAATTCAAAATGCGTGCTACTTTGTTTGAACAGAAAACCAAGAAAAGTAAAAAACATTATCTTAATTAAGATCTAGGGTTTAGCACAGTATTTATTGCCGTTCTTCATATCTTTTCGCCAAATTTATGTGTAAATCGAAGATATATATATATATATATATATATATATATATATATATATATATATATATATATATATATAATATATATATAGTATATATATATATATATATATATATATATATATATAATATAATATAAATATATATATATATATATATATATATATATATATATATATATATATATATATACAGTATTTGATTAGCCGTATCTAGATATATATATATATATATATATATATATATATATATATATATATATATATATATATATATATATATATATATATATATATATATATATATATATATATATATATATATATATATATATATATATATACAGGTTGGTGCGATTTCGACTGTTTTAACAGGAAACTCGTATTTCCTGACCAGATAGAAAAAAATTGACAGTAGGTGTCTTGGGCTCGATTATCGAAATTAGATAAACTGGTAAAAACCCTGCATCCCGAAATCTCTATCGGTATCCGAGATATAGGGCGTTTTTCATTTTTGGCCATTTTGAAAAAAAATCGTAAGTCCGTCATTTTTAAAAACTTCCCAAAACGGTGTAAACATTCTAAGGCACTTTTTGAGTGGAATCCATTGGACTACTCATATTTTTAAAATTATTTCTAGTTTCGTTGAAAATATATAAGCTAAGTTTTTTAAATATAAATCATAGTTGGCATGCTCTAAAAAATTGCTTATTTTTTGCTCTTTCTAATGATATATTTTTATTCATACTATCTTGAAATTGAGCGAGATATTTCAGTTTTTAATTTTTGCTATAGTAGGCCATGGAAAAAATCGGCACTTGTCAAAGTCAGGTAAATAGCATACCAGTTGTTTCATTTTTGCTGAAGTAGGCCATGCAAACATGTCACTATCAAACACAGACTAAAATAATGCAATTAAATTCAAATTTATATTTATGAACAATTATTATAATAAAAATTGGCTTAAAAATTAAACAGTTTAAATAAAACCAGAACCTATGGAAAACTTAATTCAAAGTAGATGTTTAAGTTGGCTCCTTCTTCCCTAATACATAATAAACACCTTTTATTCACTGCATTAAAGCGGTTATTAGTTCAACAGGTCTAATCGCACCAAAGCTTGCCTAATCGCTACTTGCAACTCTTCCCGTTTTCGATAGTTTTCTTTAAAAACTATATCCCTCAATCTTCCCATAAAAAATCTAATGGTGTTAAGTCGCAGGACCTAGCAGGCATAGTATAGATCCTCTAGTACCAATCCATTTATCTTGAAATTCTTGATTCAAAAAATCAGTTGTAATTCGTGAGTTATGCGGAAGGCAACCATCTTGCTGATAATGGATATTTCGAGCCTGCGCTAATGGCAAATCTTCCAAAAATGGTGCAACATATGTTTGTAAAATATTCACATAATCTTGTGCGGTTAAACTTTCACAAAAAAAATGGGGACCCAAAAATCGACCACCAAAAATCCCAACCCAAATATTGAAACCTTGCCGTCCTTGTCTGTTTACGGGCACTATAACATGTGGGTTTTCTGTAGCCCAATAATATGAATTATACCTGTTATATATCCCTGAAGTATCTATTCGGCTTTCATCTGTCCAGATAACGTTCATATGGAAGTTATTGTTCAATCTGCACTGATTCACATACCACTCACAAAACGTAACCCTTCTTTGGAAATCCCCATTCTGAAGATGATGAACTTTTCTTACTCTGTACGGTTTAAATTTGTGCTTTTTAAGGGTTTTTAAAACTTTAGTTTTCTCAACACCTGTTACCTCAGCTACCGATCGATGAGACGTGTGAGGATGGTCTAAAACATCACCTAATATATTTAGTTCCTGAATTTCACTTTCATCATCAACTGCATACGTTCTTGGCCTCGGCTTCTTGAAACTTCCGTAATTTGTTAAATTTGATTTCAGGACTTGAAAGAGTCTTTTATCTGGATGACGACGTTCAGGAAATCTATTCAAATATAATTCACTTGCAGCCTCGGAATTTTCACCAGACAGGAAATAGCACTTTAACATGTCAACTTTCTCGTAATTTTCATACATTTTTGCAATCCTCTCAAATAAAACAGAGTTCCAATCAGTTACTGATATAAATGATAAATTATTTACCTGACTTTGACAAGTGCCGATTTTTTTCCATATCCTATTATAGCAAAAATTAAAAAAACTTAAATATCTCGCTCAATTTCAAAGATAAGTATGAATAATAATATATCATTGGAAAGAGCAAAAAATAACCAATTTTTGAGATCATGTCCAACTATATTTATATTTAAAAAACAAAAGCTTTATATATTTTCAACGAAACTAGAAATAATTTTAAAAATCTGAGTAGTCCAATGGATTCCACTCAAAAAAGTGCCTTAAGAATGTTTACACCGTTTTGGGAAGTTTTCAAAAATGACGGACTTACGATTTTTTTTTAAATGGCCAAAAAATGAAAAACGCCCTATATCTCGGATACCCATAGAGATTTCAGGATGCGGTTTCACCATTACTAATTTACAATCAAGCAAACCCTACAATTTTTTTCATTGTCAGGAAATACGAGTTTCCTGTTAAAACAGTAGAATGCAACCCTGTATATATATATATATATATATATATATATATATATATATATATATATTATATATATATATATATATATATATATATATATATATATATATATATATATATATATATATATATTATATATATATATATAAGGTGTAGAATAAAAATTAAAGTTTAATAATTTATTTACTAAAATAAAATTCAACAGTTTTAGTTGATAGGCTGAGTCGTCCAAAATATTACTGCAAAATATTTAAATTCGGATTTTGAAAAAACCGCTGGTCGGATTCGCATTTGGCCTTTTTAAACAACCGAATAGTTTCTCTCGTTCCCTCTTGCGGCAACACTTTTCGCTAAAAATTCTATAGCAAAAATTTTTACCAGACAAATAGGTCCGTACAATCGTAGTTATCTGATTTTTCTTTTATACCAGAACATAATTAATCAGCATTAACTAAGTGCCGCATAGCAGATAGCTAGAAACCATGATCGATGAAAAATCTTTATCTTTTTTTACTTATTTTATGTTAAAAGGGTTTTTATGTAAAGCCGAACATACTACATTCACATGCTTTAAAAATTTTAGGAGCACTCTCGGTGTATTTTAGCAAAGAAGTGATTACAAGCGGTTGTGTAGACTACAGCTGCATTGAATTACAAAGTACGAAGGCTTAAGGGAAATCAATATAAGCCTCTCCTGTACTTATCTCAATACGCCATGTTTGGTGATTTTTTGTCAAAGGGTTCTTTGTATTTAAAAATGCATGAAAGTATATCACTTCTTGATAATACTGAAATAGATAGCGTAACAATTTTTTAAAGGCATTTCCAAACTTAAGGCAATTTATAAATTCCATATTTTAATTAAAAAGTACGTCGTTTTAGGAAGAGGTTAGATGCAAAATGTATGTATCTAGAATTATTCCGTTTAACTACTAAAAAATAAAGCATGCTAGCTCTATCTGTCAGGTCTTATAAAAGTTATAAATGGCTGATAAGAATCACCAGCAAATACCACATATGTCACAGTTACAGGTTTATAGTGCAAGTTATTAAAAAAATATATATCTACAGATTGCCGCTATATTATATTTGGCAAAAATGGTTTAAAGTGCAACGCTGCGTTTGACGTTTGATATCCGGTTGGACTTGCTTTTTTTATTGAGCCATATGTGCAATATGGTTTATGGAACTAAGATAAAAAATATCCGTTAAGATCTGTTTTAGAATATTACATTAGAGGAAAATGAAATGGGACGAAACCATTTTGAAATTCTTTGGGCATCGCAAAGTATAAGCCGTAGAGCTAAAATTTGTATAAGGAAAACGGAGGCTTATTTTAACAACTTTTAAAAGTGTAAAGAAATTGTAATAGATATGAAAGTAAATATTTATTTTTTTTTATTGCATATAAAACATGTTAAAAATGTTTTGAAACAGATATAATTATGTTAAATATTGAAGAAAATTCCCAATGTAATAGATAAAATAAAATTAATAAATGCTATTAAATTTATCCTCTTCTAATTATTATTACATAGGATAAACATAATATTTCCAAAATAATTTTATTTAAAAACAATATGTATATCAAGATCGACTAACAATAAGTTTTTGTGTATAAAATTATTAAAGTATTATAACTCGCTATACGGAAACCATAAAAATATACTAAGCATATGTCTAAAAAATCTATAATTTGGTTAATCACAAAATAGTTACCAGAATGCAAAAAAAAAGATACGAGTTAATCCATGGCCAACTACTGATAATTTCCAATTACGATTTTACTCAAAAGCGGGCCAAAATATAAAGATCGACAAAGATTATCTTTTTTGTGTGAAAATAATAAAGGTTTTATTATTTGATGATCAAAGTACTTAAACTTCACAAACAAAAAATTTGGGACATAATATACCAGTCACACACCCTCGATGTAACGCTCCTGGAAAAACTTATGTAATTTGGGAAATCAGCCACATGCAAGGTTAGAGAATAAACAACTTCACTAAAGTTGCCTTCTTTCTTCAATGGTTCCGGTAATATTGCACAAAACGTGAGTTTGGGCCCCATTCTTCGAGAGGCTCTAGCCATCTTAGGATGCATTTTTTGAGGTTTTCGAAAAATTCTTACGAATAAAATTTCTTCTGGTTCTTAAAACTAATGCTAACACTTCTTGCCGGCTTCTGACTGATTCGGAGCCGAAGTACCAGGTAGGTAGGTAGGTTTAAAGTGAGTGGTTATAACACCCTTCCAGATGCAACCGATCGGTCTATTGTGGCTCAGACCCTTTTATATTTCTCCTACCAGGTCCAGACTTCTAATAAATCTGATGATCCTGTTGGGAGAGAGATCTTTCACCTCCCCCGGTAACAAGGTGTCATTCCCAATGATTGCGAATCTTAGTCCTGCCATTGCTGGGCACGAACACAGAATATGTTCTGCCGATTCATCCCCCTCCATGCAAATGCGGCACTCGGCGTCTTCCGCTAGGCCGATCTTGTGCATGTGGTATATTAATCTGCAGTGTCCCGGTACAGTTCCACTAGAGTTTTAAGGTATACCCTTGAGTGCTCCAGTAGTTTGACAGTACATTGTTGGTTCGGTGGGCTTATGAAGGCCTTCGAGTGTCTGAGACCCGGAAATCCATGCCATCCAGTACCGAAGATTTTCTCTTTGTGTTCAAGCTGATATGAACTGCTTGGCCATTCCATAAGATATACCGATGACCGGTTCCGGCCCTGTGAATTTTGTTTCCGCCCCCTTTTGGAAAGGAGGTCTGCGAATTCATTACTCTCTAGGCCGGTGTGTCCAGGTATCCACAGTAGTGTAACCTTATTGTTTTGACCCAGTTTGGGCAGCGCATCCTTGCAGTTCCAGACGGTTTTCGAATTGAACCGGCTGGATACAAGAGCCTTAAGAGCTGCTTGACTATCGCAGAATATTTTAACTGTCTTACGTGTGCAGTGCCGATCAATCAGCGATCTAGCACACATCTCAATAGCAAATACCTCCGCTTGAAATATGGTTGCGAGAGTGCCCAGCCGAAGTACTAGGTTCACACCACTCTTTTTTTGAATTAGGATTATGGTGACGGATACATCTCTCCTCCATAGTTACAAAGCGACGTAAAAATTAAGTGAGAAAGTCACATTTAAATGTGTTTTTGTTCCATGATTAGCCAATGTGGCATCCATTATGCATATAGCTTTTTGGAACACAAAATTTTATCAGAAATATTGCTTACATAGCCTTAGTAGTTCCTAGGGTTTCTAAATCTTTTTTGGTTAAACAAGGATTTTTCAAAACTCGTATTTTTCTACAATTTCTAATGTTGATGCACTTTTTGGACGTCCATCATCTTTAAGACATGTACGCCCCCGCTTTAATTCAGTAACCCATCTTTTTATTGTTTTAAGTTAAAGTGAAGTGTTCTAATGCACTTTTAACAATTGTTTATGAATTTGTTTTGGTGTTACACTTTTCAAAAATACGATTTTTTTTACTGCACGATATTCAATATTTTACATTGTTAAAAATACTGTGACACGTCATCTTTAAACATCTGTAAATATACGAATGGGATCACAGATCTACAAGAAACTTCACACTTGGTCATAAAAAAGTACTATCATTTTAAAAGAAAAATAAAACGATGGACTAAAAAATGTAATTTCTTATCCTATGACAAATCTTTAAGAAAAATCCACTAAGAAGCAAAAATCCCTTTTAAATATATGAAATTGTGTTTAATACACTTTTAAATATTACTGTATTTATTAATTACCTACTTTCTAATAACTTTTCGCTGCCAATATGCCTCCAGGAAATTTTAAAAAGCAATAACACGACAGTGATTGTTACTGTTGGGAAATACTGTCAAGAAATAGGTCACAATATATAAATTTATTTATAATTGATTGGTAGTATAGCCTAAATCTCTCCTTTATGTTTTTTTCCTTCTTTAGTGGTCCTCTTTGTGTGTCTTGTACTAAAAGTCATTCTGACGGATCTCAGGATATAAAGCGTGTGTCCCTGTCCATATGTGTTTAGGGATTTTACATATTAGAGTAAACTATCTAGATCCGTGGCCAAAACACATAGTATGTAAGGCCAAACAGCCCAGATTGTAAAAAAAAATATTGTCGAAAAAAAACTGTGTCAAAACCGCATATTGCAAATATGTTTTAATAATATTTAGGTTGGGACCTTATGCCTATCTAATAAACCTAGTAATTAGCTCAAAAGGTATTAATAATATGTAATATTCAAGATTTGACGACAGCCAAGCAATTCTCCACAAAAATTATTTAAAAAAAACAATGATTAACCAAACTGTTACAAGGGAGGGCAAAGTATAAGAAAACATAAAACTTTTTCTTTGTGGTCTTTTAACACTTATAATAAATCAATCTAAATATTATTTTTGCCCTTTTTAAGTTGTAAAAGAAATGCGATAAGTTGTTTAAGAAGGTTTAGGAAACATGGCTAATTTCTTTAAGTGATGTTTTTAGCTGATTGACCGAAATGCAACATTTTGAGGCTTAAAATATACTGATTCTATTTTCTATATATTCTTTATTTTTATCAAAATTATGACTGAATAAACTTTTGAGGCGTTAAAGGAAACTTTATATTCTAATGCCTTTCTTAAAATCTAGGTTAAAAAATCTGATTACAGTGGTAGCTTTTAAGCGTATGGTTGCTTTTAAATGGATAATAAATTATAAATACACCTTTAAATATAAAGTCACTAACCCTTGCAAAATGTTTTAGCAAAGCCGTTGTACGTGCTTGATAAAAAAAGTCGTTGTTCTCTTAACCAGTTTTCCCGTTATACATGTTCCAGATAGTTGCAAAGCAGTATACATTTAATATTCGTACAATTGGCAAGCGACTGTTGATCAATCCAACCCCTTTTATCTTTCCCATATGCAAAAATGCGAGACGCAACCCTTCTAATTCCGTTAAAAGAAGCAAACATAGGGTTAAGCTGCAAAAAGGGTAAAAGCAAAAACAGGTAACAATATGAGGTTGATTGCGAAAAACTTGTTTGTGAGGTATTGCGTTCAGAAATACTTTTCAGCGAAAAGTTCACGTGCTTAAATAAAAGAATTAAATTTAATACCCTCATTTAAACGAATCCTTTTTAAAATATAACCGTCGCTACAACGACTTTCTTTTAGTTTCGAATAAAAAATGGAAACGTGTCTATTAGAGTGATTTTTTTTGCGACTATTTTTTTTTATCGGTCCCATTACGAAATTTTGTTGAAAATACCTCTTAAAAATTTCCTGAACGTTTCAGCCCTTAATATTAATATTTAGTACTCGCCCAAAGCGTGTTAAGATTTTTTATTTAAAAAACACGTAAACTTTGATCCTTTTTTTATTTCTGTAACTCATCAGCATTTTATGTTAGCGTCTCGCCCCAAAACGTTTTTTTAAGAATTGAATGCTCTACAAAAGTGTCTATTGCAGCAAAGTCGCAACTCATACCGGCGAGCATATTCAGTAACAGCAGACGTACTAAATTTCCGAATTGCTCCGAATCGGCAAATACAGTCACGGCAGACGGTTTCTTACTTTCAGATAATTTTCAATTAGATAGGACTGAGGTTAAAAACATTTTGATGTATTTAATACTAAGGAAAAAAATACCTTTTTGATTTTGTCATAGATTTATAATTGATTAAAAAATAACAAACCACCGTAAACTTATCACCTACGCCTTTATTTAGATTAAATCATTCTTGTAGAGAATGGAGTGCCTTAGACTTTTTTTGGCAAGCTTTTTATTTTTTTTCCAGCTGAGAAATATTTTTTGCCACCCAACGCCGATTTTCTTCTAGCTGCACTTGTTGGCTACTCATTTATTATTTTCCCTTTTCGCATACCTAGACGTTTTAATTTGGGAGTTGTTTCATGATACTTAAAGATATTTATGCAACCCTGATATAAAGAAACTATTACTTTTAAATTTCTTGTTAATTGTTATTTGGTAACAAATCAATTTTTGTACAGGGTGGCGCCTTTTCGTTGACCTTACAGGGTACAGCGAACACTAAAAAAGATAGAACAAATCTGATTGTGCAATCTCGATTTCGATTTTTGAAACAAATTCAATGGTGAAACTAAATCATGGATAACTTGATTCGTTTTGGAGATACAGAGTGTTTTTCAAATTTTGTCAATTTGGCCAGGCACTTGTAACTCGCTTGGTATTAGAGATAGAAAAAAACTGTAAATAGAAAAGTTTTAGGGATTTTTGCGTAGAATTCAGTAGCGTACCTACATTTTTTTATTGACTTTTATTTTTAAGTTATAACACATAGTTGGGTTTTTTTAAATGGAACACCCTGTATATTTTTTTAAAAATGGATAGAGCTTACAAAGACCAATTCGATGATATATAGTTTAATGGGTCTGTCTGTAATAGATCTTGCGTAAATTGGCAAAAACCTATAAAATTAAAAGATGTAACACAAAGTTGTTTATTTTTTAATGGGACACCCTGTGTATTTCTTTAATAACTAATAAAACAAACAAAGATCGATTAAATAATATATGGTTTAATGGGTCTGTGTGTAATAGATCTGGCCCAAACTGACAAAAACCATAAAAAATTAAATAAAACCAAAAATGAAAACTATGTAATTTTAATATCTCAAAATCATAATAAAAAACATATTAATAATAATATTAAGATACGAAGCAATATAATTTTAATTTATACTTAAAAGGGAGAACTATTTAATTATCTTAAAAAAATACATTTTTAGATAAACTAAAATTTAACATAATTACCAGTAATACTAATATTATAAGTTGAATAATTTAAACAAACAAAAAAGAATTAATTATTTTATAAATTTTAATTACGAAATATTTGGGTCCTTTACAGCAAATGTTCAAATTGCAAACCATTATTTTCTATACATTTTTCGCAACGTTTAGCGACACAGCAATATCAAAACTTTTTTATATAAAGTTTAGGCATAGGTTTAATACTATGAATTATTAAATATATATTTTAGTCTTGGATTTTTTATTCGTAATTTAAATTTTAGTTATATAGAAGTTAGAAAATTGGTTAAATAATAAAATAAGTGTTAGCAAGGATCGGATATATGGTTTTTTTACGTTTTTGACAGTTTGCCCAAGATCTATTGAACACAGACCCATTAAACCATATATCATTTGGTTGATATTTGTCAGTTGCATTACTTATTAAAGAAATACACAGGGTGTCCCATTAAAAAACAACAACTTTGTCTCAAATATTTTAATTTTTATAGGTTTTTGCCAATTTGCGCAACATCTGTTACAGACAGACCCATCAAACTATATATCATCGAATTAGCCTTTGTAAGCTCTATCCATTTTTAAAAAAATATACAGGGTGTTCCATTTGAAAAAACCCAACTTTGTGTTATAACTTAAAAATAAAAGTCAATAAAAAATTCCCATATCACAAGAGCTTAAAACATTTCCAGGAATAATTTAAGCTTGCGTGGTATTCGGTAAGAAAATTTCACACCATAATTTGGAAAAAAATTATTAATCCAATCTGACATTTTAAATTAATTTCACTGCTCGTCAAGTTGACCAGGAAATTGTTGTTTTTGACATATGCTGATTTGTCATTTTTGTTTAACCGGTTCTGTAACAAAGCTTAATAATTACTAGTCGATGTCATTCGAGATTTGCCAATGAAGATATTTGCATATTAGATCCATCATATTTCGTTAAATTAAAAAAATTACCAACTTTAGTTAAACCAAATACTGAAACTCAGATGGGTACTAGCTCAGTCTATCGCCATTTGGTAATTTTAGTTAACTAAAGGTGGTAGAAATATATTTTTTACACGTAACATGACGCAATTTTGAAAAAATTCATATGTAGGTATATCTACCAGATATACCTACATATATCTACCAGATGGGTATTAGTTCAGTCTATCGCCCTTTCATAATTTTAGGTCACTAAAGGTGGTAGAAATGTATTTTTCTTAAAGTAATCCATAACACTTCTAATGTAAAAAATATGATATTAATATGGTTTGTTGCAGTAGGTGGCCGTGATATAGGCGGCCATGCTTTTGACAGATGAGGTTTATATTGGTAATTTACATTGAGTTACTGTATAGTAAACCAGCAAACAAAGATATTCTTATGTAAAACATTTCTTTTAAGAATTTGCGTTAAACAATTTGAGAAAAACAGAATGCTTTGGAAAGTACAATTTATGTAAATACTGCAAAGAGTTGAGTCAAGTGCAAATATGTTATCCAAAATTAATATTTTTAACGAATTTAATGGAAGATTGCGACCAGGAAGCGTTAGAGTCGAATGGTTTGTTTACGAAAATTCAAGAAAGTCTGCTGCAGATGTCAAGTAAGTATGACCTTCTGGTAAAAGAGATTTGAACAAAAATTTTTTCAAAATATTACTATATATATATATATATATATATATATATATATATATATATATATATATATATATATAATTTTATATGTTTTTTATATATATATATATATATATATATATATATATATATATATATATATATATATATATATATATATATATATATATAAAATATATAAAAAAAAAAAGAGACATCTAATTAATTCGTCACCTTCCTATTCACCATTAAGAAGAGAGGATGGGTTAGAATTCAAGCAAAATTTAAATCTTACTATGTTTGTAGCTACTGAGCCACAGCCGTAAGGTCGTAAGGATAAAGGTAGGTCAACTAACAGGACATTGTAAACTCAACAAGCACCTGGAAAGAATAAACCTGGTGGAGGATACCCTATGTAGATTCTGCCAGGAGGCTGAAGAAACATCCTTACATGTGTGGTGCCATTGCGAAGCACTATGCAGGCTTAGGTTTACTAGGCTTGGGGAGGAGAAGCCAAAACCGGCAAGTTATATGGAGTGGCCAGTGTCGAGACTCTGGAGTCTAGTTAAGAAGACGGGCTTGGACAAGGTACTCTAAAGAACGATAGGAGAAACCACAATAAATCTGGTAAGGTTGCAGTGGTGGAGGTCATTTTTCGCCATCTCCGCTCAAATAATCTAATCTAATCTAATCTAATGTTTGTAGATCCTACGTTTTTTGAAATATAAATTGTTAATGCATAATAGTTAAAAAAATTTGTGTTTTCTGTTTAATGACACTTTATAGTGAATAATAAATAATAATGTTAATTCTTATATAAATTTTGCATTATTCACAGGTATATTTACATTATTTAATGGTTGTAGATCATATGTTTACCTCTTCAACTTCAAAAAATTTCCACTTAAATATCGTGGCGCCACGAAAAAATTTCCGGACATTTTTTTAGTTGCCATGGTAATTAGTCAAAATTAAGGAATCTTATTGGTTAAAAAGTAGAGGTGTGAAATTTTCTTAAAAATTCTCAAAAAATCCCGTCTTTGGGCGAGACGATAACATAAAATGCTGCTGAGTTATAGAAATAAAAAAAAAGATCAAAGTTTACGTGTTTTTTAAATGGAAAATATTCACGCGCTTCGGGCGAGTACTTAATATTAATATTAACGGCTAAAACTTTCAGGGAATTTTTTTGGGAATATTTCCAACAAAATTTCACGATGGGACCGAAAAAAAAATAGTCGCAAAAAATCATCCTAATGTCCATATGTTAGGCAAAAGACCTTTTTTGGGTACTCGCTAGATGGGACCGCTTTAATTCTGGTCCCAGGTACAGAGAGTTGATTGATCGCTCCCATTTCAAGATAAAAATAATATAACAAATTTACAAAACCTAAATTATGTTAAAACTATTTTAATTTTGTTATAAAAATTTAGAATATTCTAAGATGTTTCCTTTGAAATATTTAACGTAAGGTTATAAATGACATATTCATTTGTTGTGACCGGTACATCTATTATTTGTAAATAAAGAAAAGGTGATAAGTTAATTCGTTTTAAGTATAAAAAAAGTAAATAAGTATTATTAAAATTAAAGGATATCAAGGCCATACAAATATCTTTATTTAATAACATAAATTACCTTTTTTTATTTGACATTTCTTTTAGCTAGTTTTGGTGTTTAATGCTCTTTATGCGTTTGGCTAATGGTCTGAAAGTTTAACCCATATACAATTTATTACATTAACAAGGGATCTTAAAAATAACTTTTTTTTAATTTTCGTTTAAATTATGTTTATTTGTTTTTGTTATTTCAGATCCAAAAGTGGTTCTTGTGTATTATTATTTATAAGAAATTATTTAAATAATGTTCGTCATGTGGATAAATAGAAAAATGTTATCTATATCCATATACCTATAGGGTTTATAATAATAATTTTCTTTAAAATAGGATTAAAAAATAATATTAAAACACGTACAAAACTTAAATAATATTAAATTTAAATTGTTTTAATTTTGTTGTAAACATTTAAAACATTGTAAAAGGTTTGGATGTCGCAGGCCACATCTAATGTCATACTTTTTGTCATAGGCTTAATCTTTTACTAAATAACAGATTGTTAAATATTTGACTTAAAATATTAATTTTTAAATGGGACATCCCTTACATCTTTTTTTATTTTTTGGATTGAACACATTAATTAACGTTCGAATGTATCATTTTTCTGTTGTTACCACCAAATTTAACTTAAAATTGTGTTAAAATCTTTGGAGATACGTTAAGTAAACATGAAATAACTTTTTTATCTGTAAAATTTTAAAGACACTAAAGCAATTGTTTTTACGGCAATTAATCCTATCTAGCTGCTATTTTCATGGCAACTACTATCTACTAGATCTTTTCTTACATAATAAAACAAAAAAAATTAAACGAAAATAAAGAAAAGTGTCGTAATGTTTTACATTAATAAATTTGTTTTAAATTACTGCATTTAGTAATGTTATAAAGTGATGTGTTTCTAATTCAGTTTTTAAGCTAGGCAAAATTATTATAATAAAGCGGTTTGGAGCCCTCTATCAAAAAAGTTTAAAAAGATTAAATTAGGTTTATATTTTTCTGAGTAAGTAAGTAAAGTAGATATTTGGAGTGATTTGAGGATGATCATGGCACTTTAGACAAAAAAAAATAAAATTAATTAAAAAATAAAAGTTAGGCCAAACATGATTTTGAAATAGTGGATTCGGACGTAAAATGATCTGTAAAATCCGAAAAATTAAACATCTAGGTGCAAATTTTTGAGAATTTTAAAATTTAAGTTAAATTAGTTATAGACTGATTAACTGTGTTAGTTTAAATATTTATTTTGTTGAATAAAGTGGAATAAATAGGAAATTAGAAATTTTCGGTGAAACTGGAAGTCAAAGACGATTGTCATATATGCATAAAAATTAAATTTTATGAGAATAATAATCCTACCAAGTTTTGTTAACATTAATAAAGAAATAATTAAATGGTAGTCGAAAAGTTACTTCGTGGGTATCCGATAGATCAAAAGCAATTTATTACACTTTGTGAATATAAAGTAACAATCAACTAAATTTTAACTGCAATCCATAATAATAATATTTATTCTAAAATTATTTGACCGCCTAAATTGTGGGCATTATATGTAGAAGATTAAATAAATATGTAAAACAATTTTATTATTTTACTTTAAAAAAATGTTGAAATTTCATAGCCAAGAAGCATTATTAAACAGAAACCTCCAAAAATCTGAACAAGCTTCAAGTGGATCGGTTTAACAATTTAAAACATTTTGTAGCGTAGTTGATACATTGAAAAATGTCGTTTAAAATGGGTAATCTGTAACTGTACCCAAAAAATGAACTAAATGTGCTTTTATAAAATCAATTACATTAATACAAACAGTAAAACGAAAATAATAATATTACCCTAAAATAATTTAATGTCTAAGTAAATATTTTCAAATCGAGGTAAAATCTGTTTGAGTTTTATAGAAATTTGCGACATTTTCTTTATTGTATTTGATGTTAAAATTGACGGGAGAAAATAATTATCAGCCAACTAGTATTTTTTAAAAAAGAAAATTTGTATATATTGGTGTTGCTAGTTTACAAAGAATCGATCGTGGGTAGATAACAACCATTATATTTTTTTATAGACGATAGATCAAAATTACTTAAAAATAAATGTATGGTGTGGAATGTTAAATACAAATAAATGTCATAATCTATTTATTTTCGATTAAGCAAAATCGTTCATGTTGTCACATACAATATAAACGAAAACACAAAAAATGTTATTTATAAGATCCCTTGTGAATGTAATAAATGTTATATAGCTAAAACTTCCAGACCAAACTTAAAAAGAACATAGAACATACATTAAAAACACAGAATTCCCCAAATCAAAAATCTGTCAACACGCATTTAATAACAATCACATAATAAACTGCATTCTAACTGATTCTAGCATTTAAGCAAAGAAAACTTGTTTAAAAAACGTAAAATAAAGGAAAGTGCATTTATTTTATTAAATTAAGATACATGTATAGCATCACTATCTGTTATTTTAAATAAAACATGGTCACCTATGCTTGATGCTGAAGTAAATTCAGATGAACTTAAAATCAATTAACACACCATACCACCTTTTTTTGTCTTTTTGAATACTATAAATATACCAGTCAAATAAACTAATGTCATTTTTGACAAAACGTCATAAAAAGAAAAAAGCTTTCAGAAGTTTTTAGAGCAAAATTTCATAAAATTTAGATTAGTTTTTTCTTTTAATTTAATCTTGACAACGGTGGCCGACTTGCCACCGAAGCGCAGATTAGTATTTTTAATTTTTTGGGAGGTTTTTCTTCTTTTTTGTTGCAGACGATCGGCAAGTTCATAGGGGTCAATAGGGCTAAGCAGACTTAACCATTTTCTAGAAAATTTCAAGGCGAGTACTCACAAAGAAAACATATCCAAAGATGAATCCGCCCAAAACTATAAAACATATTTAAAAAAATGACAAATGCAGACTGTCATTTTTTTGAATAAAACCAACAAAAAGTACTTACCTGGATAAGATCTTGGGTTTTGTAAATATAAACTAAAATTATAGGTAGATCAAAAAAATCATACTTATTTTAACGACACTTTCTGTAAACCACATACATCCTTATGCTTAAGGATCTTTTAACTTACTAGGTAACAAATCTGCATAAATACTGCACGCCAAAGCTGATTCAAAAGAACAAGGGGTTAACTGTCTCTTGCAAATCGCCGAATATTAAACAGATACAGGTTTGCACGTATCTGGAGCTCAAAAGCCAGTCTGCTAAAAAAACTGGCTCAATATAACGGCACGTGCAAATAACTGGTTTGTGCAATACACGTGGTTTACTATTTTGCAAGGGTTAAATTCCAGTTTGATTTTAGCCGTTTGGCGTAAGTTTTTCCTTTAATAGTAGAGCGAGAGCTTGTGTTTACCACTAAAAGTATTGGTCTAGAGTTTTTTAAAAAGGTACATTAGAGTAGTGTATATGTGATAAAAAGTGATGACTACAAATTAAAAAAAAATGTAATGAAGCTAAATTAATGACAAAATGTTTTTTACTGTGGTGCTGCAGACTCAGGAATCAAATCCCATAGTTGATCAAGGTCATGTATATTTTTTCTATTATAAAATGTTACATATAGGAAAACAAATTTGGTGGACAGTTAAAACCCTTAAAAAAATAATAGGACCAACAAAAAAAACTAGATGGTCGAGATTCTACAGCAAATGCCGTCTTTTCGTCTAACGTCACTTTCAGATTATTTATTTATTTATTTTTTGATTTAAAAAAAACTGTAGGTTGATGGATTCATGTTAAGCGTGTCAAAATCAAGGAAGTTTAAAAGTTTGTGAAACCTTAGTGCTGTAGAACACTTAAATTTGGATTTTTTATCTATGTGGCATATCGACATAGGCCACATATGAACTAATAAATCTGAAGCTAAAGCTTTAGTCTCAGTTTCAGATATGTTAGTTGTGGTTAGTTGTGGTTCATCGTGGTCAATAATATTTTTATTGATTTCTAATGTGCCTTCAATATTTTCGCACGATTCTCCATAACAGTTTATGCACAAACGAGTACAACTTAAGCCGTGCTTGCAACAGCTGCATTTTGCACCACATCCAGTTGTGCACTTACAAGAAATTTTTTGCAAAATATCCGCTGGTATAAGGTCATCATCGGAAAATCGTGCGACAAAACCATTTGACACTTTTAGCTACGATTGCTGACGAAATACAAATGCGAATATATCAAAAACTATTATATTTAGATATATGACATGTTATATAAAAAATATTCAGAATTTTTAAAAGTTTCTAAACAACTGACAATATACAGGGTGTTTTATTTAAAAAATATAACTTTAACCTTTAGCTTGATCCGATAATAATTCGCGGATATGGCTTTTTTTGCGCTCCGCGGAATTTAAACTCTGAATTTCAGTTTTTTACTCGGCAAGTCATTCCGAGAGCTTCTATCCCCACCACTACCTCCCTCGCGCCGCTCGAAAGTATCAGTAACTTTAAACACACCTTTTATAAATAAAAAACAAATATTACAGTATTTTATTATGCGTTGTATCAAGTTCAAGTATAATACTATCGAATGCCGCCCAAATTAATTCTTAAATAATGCCAAACAATTAGGTTGGGATTTAAAGAAAAAAATTGCTAACTTGGTTCCTACTGGTCGTAGAGACTTCTACTTTACTACTACTACTACTACTTTAAACTATTTGTTTTGATGTCAGCTTTTCATATTTCTAAGTTAAAAATTCGTAACTCATGGGGGGCGCTCCAGATTCAATTGTTGTTTATTAACAAAAAAGTTCCTTTTTTTAAGGCTAAAAACAAAGGGCTGAATATTATTTTTTTTATTAAGTTGATTCAAATTAGTAAAATATATGTTTTGAAAAAGCAAAAGACAGTTTGTAAGACCTAAAATATTTAAAAACAAAAAAGATATAGCCCAATAGATTAGGGCTCTAAAATCAGTAAAACTCAATTATCTTAGCAACAAATTATTCGATCATGCTTTCTAACCTCTTATTTAATTTAGAATTAAAAAACCAATTTTTTGCAATGATAGAAATGGATAAAAAAAAATTGCAATAATTATCAACATTTTAAAAAATTGCTGTTTTTACAGGTTTTTTTGGATTTTCTCATAAACGAATTGACCAAATCAATTTTAGCCGGGCTCAAATAATATCCCTCAAAAATTAACAATGGCGCTAGCAAAAGCAAAAACACGTTTTTGCCATTTTTAACCCTTTACCCCCCACCCCTGCACACTTTTTTCGAGTCTAAAACTATATAGTCATATTTAGATAATCCCCCTCTACATCTTCTAATACCTTTTAACCTGTTACAAATTAACGTCGTAAAGGGGCCTTATTTTTACCTACAGACTGGCCTATAGCTTGATATGTAGGACATAACATAATATATAAGTCGACTTATCAAGTTATGGCTTTTACCAACAGAGTTATAGATTAATAATATGAATACGGTAGGAGTCTTGCCATCGAAACTTAGATAAGTATTTTGCATTTTGGGTTATTTTTTAAATTTTGCTTTAGGCGATCTGCCGTATCATAAAGGTCAATAAGGCTGAGCACACTCAGTCTCTATACCCCGGGATCAGGACCAAAGCGGTCCCATTGTATAAAGATTATTGGCGAGCACACAACAAGGACCTTTTAAAAGTGATTTTTTTAACCACCAGCGTCATAATAATGGCGTATTAACGCCAGAAAAAAATATTAGAGACGACTCTTAAAAATTCTTTAACATAAATCTAGATGCCCTGCACGTACAAACAGATAAAACGCATAATTAATAAATTTTCAAAAACTAAATAATCCTTTATTTTGTTTACAGTTAAGTTAGGACAGACAAAATGGGAGTTTTTTTGAAGAACTATCCATCAACTAGATTGTTGCTTTTGTAGCCTACGGCATTTGAACCGAAAACAATAAGCAAATTTGCGGAAAAATGTACAACAACTGCGTTGGTCTGGCATCGCAGAATATGAAGTCTGCTCAATGCGAGGTCATAAATAACGAGCTTTGAATAATAAATGATAGGGTCATTATGAAACCTGTTATCAGGACAACGTGCTGGTTTTGCAAAGAATTGCAAGTTCGGGAAGGGCAGTAAAAAATCAATTTTCTCCAAAAATGAACTGGGCATGCCCGGGCTTCCAGCGGTTTTAAAATTGTTACGATATAGCCGTTTTATCTACACGCAGTTTTACAGAGATAACTTTAAAGTAAAATAAGTAAGGTAATTAAAAGTCATTAAAAAAATAAAAAAGAAGGAATAAAACTTTATGCAAACTATTAATTTAAAGAAAAAAATATAAATTATTTTAGATAGTATGTTAAAAATCATCGAGAATTAAATCTTTAAAAAATAAAACTTAAAAATAAATAAAATAAAATTTAGTTTTATTCTAAAAAGGGTTTTTAAAATACGATGGACAAGTCCTTAAAAGCTTTTCCAAAGAAATCAATTTAGATATTTTAGGAATAGTACTTATCTTTGCCAAAATAATGGAGATATCAATATTTTGCCAGAAAGCTTAAGTACTAATGTACTGTTTGGTATCTAAAGCGATGTAAGAGATAGTTTAATAATATGAAACTAAAATATTTGGATATGTGTTACTGTACACTGTGAGGATTTTGTATAGATACTTTGCATGTATTTTAAATTAAAGCTTATCCGGAATATTGTTTTCATGTCTGGGGAATGGCATCTCCTACAACTTTAAGCAAAAAAGAGTCGTTTGCCCCATTAATAATCCAACTTTTACAGAAAATCTTTTCTTTGTTGCTCATTGACGAGCTTTAGAATATCTTTCGCCCTTTTATAGGTATTTTCATGGTTTCTTCTTCGAGGAATTATTCAATATGTCTTTTCTTAAGATGAATTAGGCTAGAAGGGGTAAAATAGCAAAACTAGGAATTTTTGATAAATCATTAATTACCTATCGACTGTATTACACAGTTTTGTTGCTATAAATTAGCAATATCAAAATATTAGAAAAACATTTTTATATTTTTTTTGGAAACATGCTACTTTAAACTTCATTATTTACCACGTTATCAAGGGCTGTAATTTTGTTGCGGTGCGAGCAAGCACCCAATTGCTCCTATAGTACAAGCAACAAAATAGTTTTTGATGAACCAAACATATTTTTTATATTTTTAAATTTTTCCGTTACATGCAAATTTGGGTCAGTAAGTTTTCACGTCTGGAATATAATTGAAGAAAATAAAAAGCAGCTTTAACTAACCAGAACTAACAATGACCGACCAGAACTGAGGACTTTTGAATGTGTCTAAAAGGTCGGTCATGGTTAGTTCTGGACAGTTAAAGCGGCTTTTTATTTTCCCCAAATATATTTTAGATGTGACGATGTGGGGACCTATTAGAAAAAAACCCGATTTTGCAGCATTGCACGCTTTCATATAAATATTTAAATTTAGTGGTACTATAGGAGCAATTGAGTGCTTGCCTGCACAGCAACAAAATCACTACCGTTAATAACGTGCTAAAAAATAAAATTCAAGGTATATAGCATATAACCGAAAAATTAATAAGGTATAATAAATACCAGTGGTTCTTTAAAATATTTAATAGTCTTTACTTAAGAGAATTAGAGGTGTAAATGCACAGGATTTTATAAATCTATACCGTTGAGACAGTTTGGTGAAAAATAAAGTTCAAGATTGCATGTTTTTTTTTTTAATAATTTGATATTGCTAATTTATAGTAACAAATTAGCAACAAAATCGTGTAATACAGTCAGCAGATAATTAACGAATTATCAAAAATTCCTGCCATCTTATATCAATATAGCGGTAATTTCAAAATCGGCTTGAGCAACAAAATCTTCATTTTAGCAACTAATTAACAACAAATTAGCTACAAATGCCAGTGATTTTTTTTTATCGAGTTTTGCTAATTTACCTCTGCTAGCCTGCTATAGTTCTTTTCTGGCAGCTCCTACAGTAGAGAAGCATTTAGCTTCCCACATTATCAGTTTTTTTATCAGTAGAGTGTCAAAACTGTGGAATATGCTGCCTACAGATATATTCTCTTTTCTTCCAAACTTCCAAATCCTTAAGACGTGTGTTAATAACTTCCTCTTACATCACTTAAGCCACTTAAGGTATGTTAATACTTAGGCTTTAAGCCTTATGTGTTCTAAACTTGTCGTTTTACATGGGTAAAATTATATTCATCGGCAGGAGCAAGATGAATATTACTTTAATTATGAGTAGAGGTTACAGACCCAAGTCGTTTCGATTTTTTCGGAGTAATCACTATTGGCAGGTCTTGAACTATGTCTTGGTTTTCTGGTGCATTATTTCGTGTGCTAAACCTGCGTACTTAGCAAGCTTATTATAAATAGTTTATTGGATTTTATTGATTTATTCATGACAGAAATATTGATAAAATAGGTCTTTTAAGGCTTTTTTCAAGCACAATTATGTCTGGTTTATTTGACGGTAATGTTCGGTCTGTATCTCAGTAGAACCGAAAGTTGTCATTTTCCAGGACATGTTGAGGAGTGTAGTGGTAATATGGGTAAACCTTATTAATAAAATCATTGGTTTGTACTAGTTTTTGATGGACAATTTTAGCAAAGCAATTGTGTCGGAACAGGTACTGCCTCCGCCTTCGTGGACTGTCCCAAGATAAAAAAGTAGACCCTGTGATCGCGTGCTGTATAGTATCTAAAGCAAGCAAACAACTTCTACAGCGGTCGTCTGTCAATTTAGCATCTTTGGCAATGAACTTAAGGTAGTTTCTAGTAGCTATCACCTTAGTTTGCAAAGTCACCATGAAGCCTTCGGTCTTAGGAAATAAATTCCCACAAGTCAGCCAATAGTTCGATGCATTGTGGTCGACTTTTTCGGCGTCGAGCTCATGAGAGTGTCTTTCGTGAAAGACTTTTTGCTTCCAGGTAATAATTTTAATCGATTTTTGTTTCGCTCTTGTGATACATAGTATTATCCTCAAACTGTTATTCTTTTATTAAATTAGTATTTAATTAATTTCAAGTTTTTACTTTAAAATTTAGTGTTTTAAAGGTCAAAAAGTATAATTTAAGTCTATTTTTGCAGGGCTTTACAAGTAAAATATTTAAATATTATAAAATAATAAGTTATGTTGTCGTAGAATAAATATTAAATATTTAAGATAAATAAAGCCACCCATAATAAGTAAATAATTCTTTTTTTATTTTGCATAAAGGTTTACTTTTAAAAACCAAATAGAAAGTTACCAAAATGAAATTAAAAGCCTTATTTATTTATAAATACCTTTAATTTTTATTTTAAAATATAGTTATTTATATACAGAAAGCCTGAATTTTCTTAAAAAAAAAATAAGTAAAATATGGACTACACCATAAAAATTGAAATGACACACGAGCCACAATAGACCGATCGGTCGCGGTGGAAGGGTGTTATACCCACTCACTTTAAACCTACCTACCTACACTATAAAAATTGAAATGACACAGATGAAACCAAACAATTATCCTAATATAAAATAATATGCGTATTTTTCTATTTAATTATCTTAATTTAATATATAGACCTTTAAAGCTAACGTTAGCTACTATTTAAGTTTGATTAAATTTTTTGAAACTGTCTGTAGATCAACTAGATATCATCGGGTAAACATTGTTTATGAGGACACCCTGTATACTTTCTTATGAAGTCTATTTAATTTAAAGTATTTACAAATATTGAAGTGCTCTATATGATATTTAGCTAATAAAAAACGACATATATAAAGGCGAGATCAATTATACTTGGCGCTGTGAAAAAGTAGGCCTAGTAATTCATTTTTTTAGTACCAAAAGTAAAATTTTAGAAATAATTCTACTCAGCGTACTTTTCCCTTAAAATATTTTCTTTACTAAAATTTTATTAATATTAAAGTTGTTAAGTATCAACCTATTTTTTTTACTAGCACAAAATAATTTAGCCTATTTTCAAATACAAACTATTTAAATTAAATTTTGTCAAAAGCAATAATCAGCTTTTGTTGTAAAAAGTGATTTAGCAAAATAACACACCCAAGAATTTTTTCAGTCTTTAAATTAGGTGTTCTGTTAGTGTTAAATAAACTTCCAATTTCCTGTAAAATTTAATATAAAACTCATACCACTTTATATTTATTACCATATCATTTATTAATGGTATATTATTTAATAATATTAGCAAACCAAATCATGAAAATGATATTACTACACATTATACATAATTAAGGCTATATAATAATATCTGTACGTACTGCAATTTACAATTAAATAAAAAAAATAATAAAAATAAGTCTAGTATAGTGTTTCAGTCCAATTTCAATTTCAATAAGATGTCTAAAAATAACAAAAATATATACAGGGTGTCCGAAAACAACATTAAAAAACTTAAGGTAGTGATTCTACATTGAAAAAAATGCTAGTAACTTATGTGAGAAAATGTCGAAATCTCCACCATTACCAAGATACAGGGATGTAAAATATAATTTTGTGTTTAATTTTTTTGGTATATTTATTTTATTTTTTAACCGATTAAGTTGATTTTTGTTATAACAACAAACCCTTGATAATGTTAGTTTTAAGCAAAGCGACTTGATTGCAGTAAAGTTATATTACGTATATAACTGATTTCAAACGCATAAAAACTTTGAAGTCGATTTTCTGGCTGAACGATAAGGATTTTCGACATTAATCAGGGAAACATTATTTTTTAAATTTATAATTACCTCTAACATGTTATACTCTGTTTGAAGATATCTGTTGAAATAGAAAAGTTATAAAGAAAATTAATGTTGCGTTTCAGGTAAAGTGCCCTCTAGCGGAATAAAAAATAACCAATTTGTTCTTAGAATTGTAAGGTCAACCAAAAAAATTAAACAAAAAATGATATTTTGATACTAATTAAAAAAATTAATTGGTTATAAAAACTTAAATATAATACGTTAAATGTAGTTGCTGTATGCATTCCTGTGCAAAGCCAACCAAACCAAAAAAAAAACATCACTGTATCTTGGTAATGGTGAAGATTTCGATATTTTCTCACATAACTTACTAGCATATTTTTTTTTCAATGTAGAATCACTACCTTAAGCTTCGTGATGTTGTTTCCGGACACCATATATTTTTTATTATTTTAGAGGTATTTGCCTTGTCATTAACTAGGTTTTTTATATGCTTTTTTGGCATTAGAAATAATTATTCTGGATTTATAACATTTATTAGATTTTAGGAATCCAGCTGACTTTTACTGAGTCTTCTTAAAAAAAGCAAAGTTAAAGGTAAAAAATAATTATCCTACTATTATAAATGACGGAATTAATATTTAAACACATATTGCTTAGAACTATTGTGAAAAGTATTATTTATCTTTTAGAATTTACCATATTTTTTTTAATTTGGAATTTTTTAACCCGCAATTTTTAAAATTAACTAGTTTTAAATATAATTATATTATACGCAAAGAGAGTTGGTATAACTTAAATCAATATTATAAAATTTAATTTTATTTTAAAAATGAAAAATGTGTTAAAATTTTTAAATAAGTAATATTTTAGCCTTGCAATTTTTAAGGAAAACACTAACCACAGGGATTAATAAATATACTGCAAATAAAAATTTTTTACTAAATAATTTGTTGTAGAAACTCCTAATAATTTTACCCAAAATAACATAAAATACTGGCATTAACTAAGCTTTTTTTCCATACATATTTTATCAAAAAAAAAAAAAAAAAAAAAATATATATATATATATATATATATATATATATATATATATATATATATATATATATATATATATATATATATATATATATATATATATATATAATAATATAATAAATAAATAAACAGCAATATACATTAATATATCTAATCGATTTAAAATATATATGACTTATCTAATTAAAAGCATATATTGTATCAAATCCCTAAATACTTCTTAGCTATAAAAATTTTAAAGAAATAAGCCTATTATTCTATAAACTAATTTTAAATAAAATTTTACATTTGTAACTATAATACATAAAGTTTAATGAGATATTACGTATCTAACACACAAGAAAAACACCTATTAAAGGACGCACCGCCCAAAAAACAAATTTTTGAGACGCGTCGTGTCCTACGCATTTAAGAGAGGAAAATCAATAGCAAAAAGCGTGCTCATATGCGAAATACGCTAAGTACGCACGATTCGCTACGTACCTCTTTTTTGGAGCATGCTTGAAGTAGACACGGGCGGATCCATCTAAGATATCACAGAGGGCTGGAAAGAAATAATCACTGCACACAGCACAGGACACTCTAGATGCAAGCGTGAACATATCAGTGCGGTTCAAACAACATTGAAGAATCAATCGTTACATTTGTAAACAGGGTTGTCACGTATCCCCCTACCAAGTCCCCGTCCCATTTGGTTATTGGCTCATTGCTATCATTGATTGAGTATTATTGTTTTGGAATGCGCGTTTTTAAAACTCTGAACAAACATGCAAGCATATAACGTTCACGTGCGAGCCTGTGACGTATTGCCTTTGTTTTTGTTGTTTTTTTTTAAATTCCTTTTTGTCGTTTTTAATGTTTTTTAATACGTTCCCGGTCTGTGACAGCACTTTGGCCGATGTTGTTGCAGCTGATCTCGTGTACGGTTACTGTAATTATTATTGACCGTTTGTAAGCGGAAAGCTTTTTGGTATTTGAACCTAATAAAATTTTATCGATCATTTATTTTAATTTTCTTGAAAGGGTTTTAAATTTTTTTCTATTCCTAGTTTTGTGTCATTTATGGCTATTAACAATAACAAAAATTTATTTACTTTACAGACGGCAATAATTGTTTGGAATTGTTGGAGGTTTAACGTATCTTTATACAGGGGGAGATAATTATTATGTAAACACAAATATTAATAGTTTAAATAAAAAATAATTACAAGGATGTTTAGCGACTTTATACTTGCGCGGATATTACAAATAATTATTAGATTCTGCGCAATAACGACGCAACTCAAAAATGTTGTAGGAATAGTCTATATAACGATTATACAGGCCCACAAAAGAAAGTAGTGTGCGCTGGGTGTCGGACTAAGATTTTCTGGGGTATTTTTTTCCGCTAAACACGAATCTGAAATCAAAATTGGGGGTCAAACAACAAATAATCGAGAAAAGGCGTAATTTCAGATATTAACGATTTTTTTCATATATAAAAACGTCAATATCTTAAAAACTATAAAAGATACAAGAAACTTTATAAAACATAAACTTTGTGTTTTTACAAAACCTTTAACTTAAGTAATATAACCTTTTTGTCTTAATGCAATATTTTTCGAGTTATAATCAAAAAACCGAATTTTCAGGATTTCTTTAATGTATAAAACCAAAGATAATACTACTACGGATAAGATGAACCATTCAATGCTATATTTTTGATACCCCTAATGGACTTTGGCTAACGCGAGCCGATGTCCATCGAGAGATTTTTGCGCTATCCTTGAACGAAAGTTAAACAGTGTTGCCGGCAGGCCTTTACTATTGGCGTGATGAAACGCGACTAGAAAATACACAATCCGTTTAGCCGCCCGCTTTCACTACTTCGTGTTCCGAATAAGGTACAAGCGACAGACATTGGCAATGTCGCACATGGTTTCGTACCTCGTTTCACTGGGGCAGGGGTTACCGACTTACTTTTATTCGCATTTACGGAAGCATTGATATCTCCGAACTGATTCAAAACGCCCCATTTAAATGAACTCTCTATCCGTAGTAGTATTATCTTTGATAAAACAGATCTCTGGAAAAAAAAATTAAAAAATAGTTTTTTTATTTTCGGGTTTTTTTCTGCAAATTTTTAGTGATTTGGGATTAAAATAAATAAAATAAATTATTTCTTATTAAAAAAATCACATTATAATCACATTAATAAAATTTTCTTTCCTATTTTGGATTGAGTTTTTTTGTCAAAATTAGATTTTTGGTTTATATCTCCCTTATTATTTATTTTATTATAAATGTTTATATAACTTTTTTATTAATAATTTAAAAAGCTTTCTTTTTGGTTTCATGACATTTTTTGTATGTCTTATAGTTTATATATAATAGTCGTAGTCCAAACATTCCGTGGCAGCAGTTTTCTGCTGGTAAGGGACCCACATACCATGGGATTCTGGCCCTCGAACGATTTTTGTTTTTAATTTAAGTATGTTGTTTCTTAGATCAATGGAACATCTTTTAAAGGGGACATTTTTATGCAGGCCTATAGTGGGGCCCAAAAAAATAACTGGGAAGTTTAGGCTTAACTGTTTATTAAATCCAATATAAACGCATAAAAAGAGTGAAATTTCTTCTAAATCCAACTAAATAATATTTTATATTTTTGTTTAGAGGTAAAATATTTTGATTTAACATTTAACACATACAGGGTGGTTAAGTTAAAATATTTTAGTTTATTGTCCCAAATATACAGGAATATTTGGAATTAAAGATTTTTTTTTGGTTTGTTCCCACACGATATTTTGTGACATATAAAGAGGTATATAGTTTTAAAATCTGCACTTTTTACTGGCAATTTTTTAACGGAGGTATAATAAACTTAAGCTACCCATAACTAAAATAATTGTCGTGTACATCTGAGACAATAAACCAAAATATTTTAAGTTTAATTTACCTTAATAAATTGTCAGAAATTTATAATTCCTAAAAATATTTACAAGTATATTAAAATATTAACATTTTAGTTGGCATAATCCACATTATTTATTCGATACTGGACCACCCTGTATGTGTTAAATGTTAAATCAAATTATTTTAACCTCTAAACAAATATATAAAATATTATTTCGTTGGATTTAGACAAAATTTCACTCTTTTTATGCGTTTATATTGGAATTAATAAACAGTTAAGCTGCAACTTCTCGGTGATCTTTTTGGACCACCCTATAGGCCTGCACAAAAATGTTCCATTTAAAAGATGTTCCTATTAATCTAAGAAACAACATACTTAAATTTTTTAAAAAATCGTTCAAGAGCCAGGATCCCATGTTATGTGTGCCATGTCCTTTGCCATGTCGTTTTTTTTGGTGTTTTCTCGATTTTTTGCTATTTGGCCTCCAATTTTGATTTCAGATTCGGGTTTAGCGGGAAAAAATACGCCAGAATATCTAAGTCCGATACCCAGCACACACTACTTTTTTCGTGGACCTGTGTTACCATTCAACTGTACCAAAGCTGTAAATTTGAATTGGATATTTTATTTTAAAAAAAGTTTGGCTGTCGTAACAAAAACTATAGCCATTTTGCAGTACGCGTGTATGAAACATGACCAAAGCCATCTAAATATACCACCAAGAGCACCTAGATATACCACTCCTTAATAGTTTAGTTTTAAAATCACATGCGTTTCGCCTAACAATTTTTCAATATGGCCGCCTGAGTAAGTTATGTAGTAATACGCAACTGGTTACGAATTTCATCTAGCGCAATGTAGGTTCGAATCCCATGGAATTTAGTAGTAGAGTACTTTAAAAAAACAGTTTTTTTCGCTTTTCGTCAGGCTTGATTAGTAGTCTGATGCGAGCTGTTGTGTGTGATTCGGATTCCACCTTAAAATGTAGTCCCGTCTGGATAACATTAAGTAGAAGGTAAAGAGAGTAGTTCAGAGGTAGTAATTATTTGTGATAGCCTGACCGCATTATCTTAAAGATACAAAGAACTGTAATATTTGCATGTTTCGATACTTGCATATCGTTAACGAAACTGGGGAAAAATGTTTTAAACATCTAGAAACTCGACACCCACGGTACCTACAACTTATAGTCCAGTAAATGAAGGGACAAAGCTGTAAATAAATTTGTACGGTTTTTCCTTATAGCGCAATTCTTAGGTCTTCGGGGATGCTTTCGAGGGAAAAAAGTTTAGCAACATTAACAGGTGGGAAATGGCTGAAAATGGCCCCGCAAATGGGTTTTCAGCTTATACCTGCCAAAATATGCGAATTGGAGAATTTTTGTTAAAACAAAAATGAAGATTGTCTTGTAATCCCCAAAAATGGTCCCTATAGTTTTTTTCAAAAAATCGATAGTTTTCGAGATAACGGGACCCAAAGTCCGCCGCTATCTTCATGGATTCACTTAGAAGCGGGCGGACCAATTGTTCCATTACTCGGGCCATAATGTACGTTTTTTAATCATTTAAAGTTCATCGGAATGGAAAAAAACCCGTACCTATCATTGCATATGAGTTTGAGTCCATCCTGATTTTTCTAGAATATTAAAAAAAGAGGTGAAAGTTTTTTTTTACAATATTTTGAAAGCATCTTATTAATTTATTGATATTTTTTGAAAAAATGGTTTTTTATAAGACCTTGACAAGTGTTCAATGAATCCAGAGAATTTCCTTCACCATCTTTCTTGCGTTTTGATAAAAAATTGTTTTGCCCATCTGAATTTTTTAGCCTACTACCACATCTATCCAGTGTGGAATGGTATGGATTTTTCGACGGCCGTTTTTGCGAAAAATATTGGTGTTGCGAAAAAAATGGTAAAAACCATTTTTGTACATTTTGAGGTGATCTTCATTTTTTGTCTAATCAAAAATTCTCTAATTAGCATATTTTGGCAGATATTCGCGGGAAACTCATTTCTAGGACTTTTGTGGGCCATTTTCAGCGGGTTCGCACGTCGGAATCGTAATAAACTTTTTCTTGCTCGAAAGCATCCGCAAAGACCTGAGAATTGCGCCACAAATGAAAACTGTACAGATTTATTTACAGCTTTGGCTACTTTCAGGTCTTTTACTTTACTATTAGGCGTCTTTCAAGTTGCAAATCCAATATCTTATGTTGCAACCTGTTATAAAAATTATTTTAAATTTTTGTATAAACATTTCGTGACAAATATTTAATATCTTACATTGTTAAAGTTGACAGATATTTTTTATATAAAAAACAAATTAGGTCAGCTGCAACGTTTAACCTTTTCTTTTATAATGTTTATGAGCCTAATATGTGTAGCAATTAAAACAGTAATGTTGGAGTGCAATAATACAACATTTTTTTATTATTCTTTCTATTAAAAGAACACAAACAATAATTACGCATTTTCCCATATCAAGAACCAAACTTTGATACAAGAAATACAGTAAAAAATAATGCACAATAAATATTAAAGTAACTAGGTTTTAAATTACCAAACGAACCTTCGTAATTGTTAAAAAAAACAGAACAAAATAATAAAAAAATTAATTAGTGCAGGTACAAAACCAAACAATGCAACGGTAAAACGATTCGGTTGTTTTGTTGTATGCGAATATAAAAAACTTCGTCTCGTCTCTGTATTTAGTTTAAATCCAATGCGCATTTTCTGTATTTTTTTTAATTGTTGCAGTTTTTAATGGTATTAACCACTACTATCTGAGATTTATTTTTTTTTAAATAAGATGATTGCTAAGTTCATTAATTCTAAAGTTTCCTGAAATTACCTCAAAAATATGCAAAGGCAACCAATACTTGGCTACTTTGCAGTATTGGAAATTACAGCTACGCAGTAATCTTTAGAATATAAAAAACTTCGTCTCGTCTCTGTATTTAGTTTAAATCCAATGCGCATTTTCTGTTTTTTTTTATTGTTGCAGTTTTTAATGGTATTAACCACTACTATCTGAGATTTAATTTTTTTAAATAAGATGATTGCTAAGTTCATTAATTCTAAAGTTTCTTGAAATTACCTCAAAAATATGCAAAGACAACCAATACTTGGCTACTTTGCAGTATTGGAAATTACAGCTACGCAGTAATCTTTATTTAATAAACGAACTTTTATTTTACTTTATCTTTTTTCGAATTTTAATAAAAAAAGTTTAAGAAGTTCTCTTTGCTAAAAGAGCACAAATGTAAACTTGCCTATTTGTCGAATTTTCTCTGATAAACCAAGAATGTATAGTAACAGTAAATTTATAGTACGTTTATATTAAATCTGGTAACTTAAATTTACGAAAACTATTTTTTTGCTAAATTGGAGGGATAATTATTTTGAACTAAAATATTTACTTATTTTTTATCGTATAGAATTTTAAGAAGTTTTTCAACTATAATTTGATACTTAGAATTAACGTTTATTTATTTGTTTGTATACAATAAAAAAAAAAAAAGAACAATTATTTGATTTTTATTTATTCTTTCTTTCTGATCCAAATTAATTTATGTTGTTGGATTTTAAAGGTCATTTGTTTGACTTTTTTATAGAATTATAACAAATAAAAAATGCTTTTGATATTTTACATAAAAAAATCGTTTAGTTGCATTTGAAGTAAACAAAATTTGTTTGATTTGAATAATTTTAGGATAAAAAAAAATGTCATATTCATAAAATTTTTAATAAAAATAAACAGTAACGACAAACAAATCATAACAACTATCAAACACTGGGCATTTAATATCAAACAAAAATTGAAATATTAGAAAAATTTATTTTTTTTAATATGATGGTTACTAGATAAATCTTCTTAAAATAAACCCATTAAATCATATTTAGCATATTTAGTTTGCCAGGGATGGACTAGCTCTGAAACAATAATAGCAATTTTTTTAACACCCTGTATGATAAAGGCTCAACAATATTATTTTTAAATAGCTTTAACCTTAAACTAAAAAAAAGTTATTCTTGATTGACATCGATAAAATCAACTGTTTACGAGAAATAAAATATCATGATTGGTAATTTTTTTTACATTATACAGGGTATTTTCTAATTATACGTCAATATTTAAGGAAACAAATTTTGGGTCCATTGTAAAAAGAAAAATTTTATGAACGTATGTCCTAAACGTCTTAGCTTTTGATATACAGGGTGGTAAAATTTTAAAAAATAAATTATTTATTATTATTATTTGTAATACCACTTTAGATATTTTATTGAAATTTGACATACATGTATCATGTATCAAGAAGCATTTTTTAGTGTACCACATTTTTTTTAAATTTCACCAGTGGCGTTCGTACGGAATTTGACCTGCCTATTTTGGCAGACATTGGTGGTATGCCACTGATTTCTCTAAAAATAAAAATATTTTTCCATATTCATTTCTTAGCAAAGTTAAATACTTAATGTTTTTTAATTCGATGCACGGTTTTCGCTAAAAAAATTAAAAACCGTTTCCCTGCATGATTATAACAATATCAGGTAAACAATATCACCATGCAGAGAAATATCTAGATTTAATTTTTCTGAAACTGAACGTCGGACTAAAAAAAAAGAGATCAAATCTGCTCATATTTTTTTTAGTCAGACGCACGGTTTTCACCTAGAAAAATTAAATTTAGATATTTCTCTGCAAGGTGATATTGTTTACCGATATTGTTATGATCATGCAGAGAAACGGTATTTATTTTTTGGCGAAAATTTTACCATCCTGTATGTCAAAAGCTAAGACGTTTAGGACATACGTTCATGAAAAATTTCTTCATAAATGGACTTAAAAATTGCCTCCTTAAATATTGACGTACAATTAAAAAAACACTCTGTATAATTAAAAAAAATACCAACCATGATATTTGATTGATTTTTCGTAAACAGTTGATTTTATAGATGCCAATTAAGTATACCTTTTTTTTAGTTTAAGGTTAAATCCAAAAATAAAATTGTTGAGCCTTTATCATACAGGCTGTTAAAAAAATTGCTATTATTGTGACAGAGCTAGTCCGTCCCTGGCAAACTAAATAAGCCAAAAATGATTTAATGGGTTTATTTTAAGAAGACTTATCTAGTCACTATTATATTTGGAAAATATTAAATTACGCCTTGTGTTTTAAAAGTTATTTAAAGAAAAAAAAAAGATTTCCAGGGGCGTCCGTTATGTACCTGTACCTCCGTATGGGAGGGTCGTGGAAAGAAGTTTATGGGAATTGTCATAATATTTTTAGGTTTTCTTTTAGATTTCAAAAGATTGCCCAAATATTTATATATTCAAAAATGTTTATATTACTTTTTTTATAGATAATTTGAAGAGCTCTCCTTTTTGTTCCATAAAATTTTTTGTATCTCTTATAGTAGCAGGTTTCTGTCGGTAAATATACCTTGTCGGTTTTTTGGGCTTTTCTCGATTTTTTGCTTTTTGACCCCCAATTTTAACTTTAGATTCGTGTTTAGCGGAAAAAAATAATCCAGAAAATCCGACACTCAGCACACACCACTTTATTTTTTGTGGGTCTGTGGTATTTTTCGAAAACACTGTGTTTTAAAATTTTATTTAAAAATTAATAAACAAAAAAAATTTAGACATGTATTATACCTAATTCTAACAAAATTGAAAATACGTGAATTTTTTTTAATACAACATGTACATTTTTATTGTGTAATTACCAATGTAAAGTGCTAAAGTCCGTTCAATAATCCTTCAAAGCCATTTCTGTGCGTCCTGACCTATGTGTAAGTGCGATTTATTGGCAAATTTACTTTTAAATAGCTTTCCCTTCGAAAACCCGGTCATATATATTTTTCGAACCGTACCATTTCATTTGTAGGCATTTCAGAATACAAATCACAATCTGATGGCGTCGGATCTACCTGGATTAGGGCACCCTATGTTCAGGCACGATCTGGCGATATTGGCCGAAGCCGGCATGCTATTGGTGAGTGTGAGATAAAGGTGGAAGGGCTGTCGTATTCAAGTAGATTTAGGTAAAATATCTCTATAAGTTAAAAATATATTTAGTCGTCTACTCACATATTAATCTATTATTTCTTTAAACTACTGGAATTACGTAAAGCGAGGAGGTAACTTTGGTAAACAGCACAATGAAGAGTTTTAAGAAGGCTAACGGCTTACAACAAATTAAAACAAAATATGTTAAAAGCCGAAGTAGCGAAAATGAGATTAAGAAATATATTTTGGGCAAAACATTATAATGTTTTTTCAACAAACAACAAAGTTCCAACATTAAATTGCATAGCCTATATACAGTGTGTCCCAAATTGGGCCTACATGTATTGGTAACTGGGGGGCCATTAGAGCTACAGTGTTGGTTAAATTAGGAAAGTTTTAGACAATTTAATTGCAAAATTAAATCTGCTTTTAGATTTTATTTATCTTTTATGGTTTTTAAGATAATTAAGAAAAACCAAAATGGTGCATTTTTAACTTTTGCCTGTAGCTAAACCTACCAATTTTACGTTTTAAGAAGCTACATTATTAGAACACTTTTTTAGCGAAGAATTTAATTTAAGTAAAAATATTTTCCTAAATTTATTTGTTTTTGAGATATTTACTCAAACTTTGGATTTTCATACGGACGCCGTATTGGATTTTTACATTTTTGAAAAGAGCTCTTCAAGAGCTTTTCATTGATGTATCACAAGACTAAGCTTTCGGATTGCTTAAGCTCTAAAAACGATAATTTTTGTTTATCTGATAGTAGGCTTAGACTAGACTGCGTAATGGCCGCCCCGTTTCATAAAAAACAAATGATACGCCTCTTATAATTTAAATAATGTAAATGTCAAAATTAGCGTGCATCTTATTTCTCGTTTAGAAACGCCTTCAACAAAAATTCAAGTTTTTATTATTTTAAGTATTTACAATAATGGTTCATAATTATTCCATGTGAGAAGGTGGATATGCTAGAAATTTATTTTAAATCTAACAGAAATACAGAAGCTGCAGCATTTGCATACGAAGAACAATTTCCGGAGCGGCAACAACCTAACCAAAAAAATTTTAGATTCTTAGTTACGAACTTGTTAGCCTATGGATCTTTTGTGAAACCGAATCCCAAAACTTATACAAAAAATAATGAAGCAAGAGAGGCGATTATATAAACGTTAAAGATGATCCCACAACATCGGTTAGAAAAGTGGAAGAACAGACAACAATTCCTAAGTCACCTGTGCATCGGTCTTTAAAAAACACAGATTTCATTCATACAAACCACATATTGTGCAGGGTCTTCAGGGGAATGATTTCAATAGACGAATCACCTTTAGTCAATGGTTTATTACTTAATGCCAACAGATACCCAATTTCCAATCCAACGTTCTCTGGACCGACGAAACCCGGTTTATTAATTGTGGAATTTTTAATAGGCACAATTATTACTGCTGGGATACAGAAAATCCACATAATTTGGAAGAAATATGGCTACAAACAAGGTTTGGATTTAATGTCTGGTGTGGCATCATAGGTTACTTAAAATGCACCTTTAATTTACGTCTCACAATTAGATAAAACATTTATTTTTCTGTTTTAGACAACCGTTTAATTGGACCATTTATTTTTGAAGAAACTCTAAATGGAGATAGGTATTTGCTACTCCTGCAAGAACAGATTTTACCGGCCATTAGAAATACAGTTCCGCCAAATGAAATGAATAATTTGTGGTTCCAGCAAGATGGATGTCCAGCGCACAGTACCAGGGAGGTGATGGAGGTCCTTAGAAATACCTTTAATGACAACATAATCTCTAATAATGGGCCAATTGCTTGGCCACCTAGATCACCGGACATCACACCCCCTGATTTTTACCTATGGGGACACGCAAAAAATAAGGTGTACGAGTTTTCTCCGCCCGAAATTAGGCTGGAACTAGAACACATGGTACGGGATGTGTTTGCTTCCATCAGCCGTAACACGTTACGCCGAGTAACCCGTAAGGTGTTGGAAAAATGCAAGAAATGTGTGGAAAATGGAGGAAGACATGTACTATGATTTTATTTTCTTGTTTACTGATATCAGTTTAAGGTAATATTAGGAAGTATTAATTTTTGCAAAAAGCATCACTTTTTTTTTGTATAAGTTTTGAATTTCGCTCTCACAAAAGATCCATAGGGTAACAGGTTCATCACTAAGAATCTTAAATGTCTATGGTTGGATTGATGACGCTCCGGATGCCTATCATTTGTTTTTTACGAAACGGGCGGCCATTACGCAGTCTAGTCTAAGCCTACTATCAAATAAACAAAAATTATCGTTTTTAGAGCTTAAGCAATCTGAAAACCTAGACTTGTGATACATCAATAAAAAACTCTTGAAGAGCTCTTTTCAAAAATGTAAAAATCCAATATGGCGTCCGTATGAAAATCTAAAGTTTGGGTAAATATCTCAAAAACAAATAAAGTTAGAAAAATATTTTTACTTAAATTAAATTCTTCTTAAAAAATTGTTCTAATAATGTAGTAATCTTAAAACCGTAAAATTGGTAGTTTGCGAGCTACAGGCAAAAGTTAAAAATGCACCATTTTGTTTTTCTTAATTATCTCAAAAACCATAAAAGATAAATAAAATCTGAAAGCAGATTTAATTTTGGAACTAAATTGTCTAAAACTTTCCTAATTTAACCAACACTATAGCTCTAATGGTTCCCGAGCTACCAATACATGTAGGCCCAATTTGGGACACATGTATAGGGGTAAAAGTATAATGCTCACGCTTTTATTGGGCAATCGAGGAGCTTAAAACAAGCCAAAAAATAAAATAAAAACACATTGGTCAAAAGTTAATTGTTTTCGAAATATGACCTTTTAAAGTTTAAAAAATTTGGCATCAGCGCTCCCGCTTCATAACATCAAGTCGACCGCGGAACGTTTTTTGCGAGGTTTTACATATTTATACTTTTTTAAGGAGATGTGTATTTACATTTTATTTATAATTTTAAAAACATTATACTTACCACAAAACTAAACTAAATATCCATTTTAAGAACACAAATTATAAGGTCTCTAATTAAAAAGAAAGAGAAACAGCTACATTTTAGTTTAGATTTGGTGCTCAAAATGTCGTTCTCTAGTTTCTACACAAGCCTTACTTACAATAAACACGGCATTAAACGACTGACTTGACGAACTCCACGCTACGGATAGCGCTGTTGTCAGTTATTTTTTAAAAATTTTAACTTGGGGAAACATTATTATTATTATTTTTTATTTGTAGACTTAAACATTTAAAACTTAGTTTATTTTATTAGCAAATTAATTTAAATATGAGCGATTAAAACGAAAATTACCAATTGTTAAGCTTTTCAGAAATAATTGCTACCAGAGTTGGTAACTTTGATATCGTTTAGACAAAAATCTGTAAAGTTTTGAAAGTGTAACCGGAAGGAACTCTAGATTTTGAATTTTAAATAGCACTCTGTATATAAATTAAGCTTACCTGATCCTCCTGAAAATTTTCTTTTTAAGAATAATCACAATTGACATTCGAGTTAAAAATGGTTGCTAAAATCGCTCTTTTCCCTATTTTAAGTAGGATATAATGTAATAATTACAAATTATCACCCTGCAAAAGGCAGTAAGATGTAAAGAATAAGGTGTAAAAATATTTGTGATTTTGTTAATTTTTTTCTTATAAATAAGAGTTAGAAATAAAAGTTTTTTAATTTTTTTAAAATTTTACCAATGTATTTTTTTACGCTTAATAACTTAAAATCCAAATAGAAAACTCAAATTTTTATTTAATGTAACTTCCTATCAAACATTTAGTATTTCATATGATTTATCATTTTGTATCCATGGTCCTTTAGTTCAACGTTTTTAAAACCAATATGCTAGGATGTAAAAAAACCACTTGGCGTGTTATTGATACCAACAATCTATATATTTGCGAAACAATGTACATATGTATAATTTTGCTTTTTTAATAAAAAAATCCGTGCTTTATACTAGTTCTGATAAATTATATAAAATAAGAAATTTTAAATTTAAAGTTACATTAAATAAAAATTAAAGTTTTCTATTTTAGATTTTAATATATTAAGCGTTTAAAAAAATACATTTTTAAAATTAAAAAAAAAATGTTTTTTTTTTAACTCATATTAATTGCATAAAAAGTAACAAAACCATAAAGTATGATGCTCACGATTTTAATGGGCGATAGTAGAGCTTAAAACAAGTTAAAAAAGCCAAAAACATATGTACACATATATATATACACTTTTTTAAGGAGATGTTTATTTATATACAAATAATAAAAATTACTTCTTGCAATTTATTTTGTTAATTAATTTGAAGTTAAATTTATGTAAAAAACAATACATTATTGTTTGGTTAATATTTGTAATTAAGAAATAATTGTACTCACCAAAAAAAGGCCAAATATTCATTTTTAGAGCACAACTTATTATGTTTTAAAATAGCACTTTTTTATTTTACTTGAAGAATAAGATTTCTCTGTTGCACACATCTCGTTTTCAAAACTCGTGGACACTACAGTTGTAAATGTATAACATATCAGCATTTTTCCCGACTTAAAAACAAACAAAAATGTCGCGGCCGTTCAACACGTACCTATTTACAACTGATCACACAAGGACAAGGCTTCTAGCTAGGTGCTCCGTTGCCAATTGTTTTTTACATTGTAAACTGGGGAAAAAATATTATTAGTATTATTAATTTTTTTCTTATTGTTAGATAAAAACATTTGAAACTTAGTTTATTTTATTAGTAAATGAATCTACTGACAAGCGATCAAGACAAAAGTTTCAGGTTTTCAGAAATAATTGCTTTCAAAGTTCAAACTTTGACATCGTTTAGACAAAAATCTGTCAAGTTTTGACACATATGTTATATGAGCTTTTCGACTTGTTATGAGCTCCACTATCGCCCATTAAAATTATTAGCCTCATACTTTTTACACCCTGTATATCACATCTCAACGCCTTCTACATGCTGATAATTTGTAATTGTTACGTCATGGCCACTAAAATTTTGGGAAAAAAAATCGATTTTGGCAGCCATTTTGAAATCAAATGACAAGTATGACACATGGTTGAAAAGACAATTTTAAGGCTGATCAGGTAACCTTAATATATCACGGGTGTTTTTTTAAAATTTAAAATTTAGGATTACTTCCGGTTAAACCGAAGGTGGAAAAATTGGTTTTATTTAGTCATTAAAAGCGTGTTCATGCGACAGGGGCATCACCCAAATTTTAAACACACACACACACACACAAAATATATATATATATATATATATATATATATATATATATATATATATATATATATATATATATATATATATATATATATATTATATATATATATATAAATACTTAAAAAGTGTTTTTATTTTATTTTAATTTACTACAAACGTTTCGGCTTCTTTGGGATTTTTTAATGTCCATGAGAGGAAAAATTCATTTGACATTAAACATTTATGTGTCACTAAAAGATTTAAACAAATTAAAACTTATACATTAAATATTTAAAACTATTTAGGACAACACACAATATGTACATATTTTTATGGTCAAAACATTGAAATATTTAAGATGTTTCTTTTAAAATAAAACAGTTGATACTGGTACCTTCTTACTTACTTACAAATAGCTTTATTAATTACGAATATATTTACAACACTTCTAAGACTACATCTGTACACACAATCCATTTACAATACATACATTAAAGTATATACATATATCAAAGCCCTTTTGTCCTTCCAAAGGGTTTGAGAATGGGCGAAAACCCGGGTGAGGGTTGGGGCTGGTGGGCCCTTTAAAAATTTTTTTTTTTTTTTTTTTTTTTTTTTTTTTTTTTTTTTTTTTTTTTTTTTTTTTTTTTTTTTTTTTTTTTTTTTTTTTTTTTTTTTTTTTTTTTTTTTTTTTTTTTTTTTTTTTATTTATATATATATAATATATATATATATATATATATATATATATATATATATATATATATATATATTATTTATATATATATAATATATATATATATATATATATAATATATATTTAATATATATTATAATATATTATATAATATATATATATATATAATATATATATATATATATATATATATATATATATATTATATTATAATATATTATATATAAATATATTTATAATATAAAATTTTATTATATATATATATATATATATATATATATATATATATATATATATATATATATATATATATATATATATATTTTTATATATATATTATATATATATAAATTATAATATTATTTAACGTTACCTTTAATTACTATTTTAAAAATATATATATATTTATATTATTGTACAAAAGTGTGACGTCACAATTATTTTTTAAATGAAATGCTCTGTATTTTGTATATTTAGGTACCTCTTGTGGTCATTTATATTCCTCTAAAATTTGTCATCATCGATTATAATTTCAGAGAAAAAAATAAAATATAACAAAAAACTGTTTTGCATCATTGAATTTAAAATGAATAAAAATACCAATAGTTCTTAATTAATAGAACTAATCAAAGAACTTATTAAGTAACGTAATAGCAGTCGCTTGGTCATGTTTGGTTAATTCTAACGAAATATAAAATTTAGTTCAAACTTTCAAATTTGAAATAACTTTATTTTTCTTATTTTAAAGTGAGCCCCTCGTATATTTTAGGTCGTTAGATAAGAAATAAAAACAAACATTTTTCTAATTATAACCTATCGAATTTCTAACACATTAAAGTTATTCGTTGAAAACTCATTTTGACATCTATTTTAATAGTAATACATGAATAAAATGATAGGTGGCTATAAAAAAATTTATTTCATTGGAGTTTATTTTAACTTACAGAATTTTATTTTGACGTATTAAAAATTGAGCAAATTATTATCATTTATTAATTAAATTAAATTAATTTAAGAAACTTTTAAATGTTAAATAAACGTAATTTTTAATTTGGCTAACATTTATGTAACTTTAATCAATTTTAGGTAATAATTAACGTTATTAGAAACTCTAATGTAAATAAATTGTTTTTCGTAGCCACCTACCATTTTTATCCAGTGATATTACAATTGAAATAGATGCCAAAATGAGTTTTCAACGAATACTTTTTGGTTAGAATTTGATAGGGTTAAAATTAGAAAATATTTTCATTTAATTCTGCATTTAACGATCTAAATATACAGGGGCTCACATTTAAAATAAGAAAAATAAAGTGCTTTTAAATTTGAAAGTTTGAACTAAATTTTGGACACCCTGTACAATTCGAATTAACCAAACATGGCCAAAAAGCGACTGATATTACGTTACTCATAGTTCCTTGTTTAGTTCTATTAATCAAGCACTATTGGTATTTTTATTAATTTTAAATTCAATGGTAAAACAGTTTTTTTATATTTTTTTTTCTCTGAAATTACTAAACAGATTGGTGACAAAATTTTAGAGGAATATAAATGACCACAAGAGTACCTAAATATACAAAAAATACAGAGCATTTCATTTAAAAAATGCACCATAGTGACGTCACACTTTTTGTGACACCTATACAAAATTATTTTTCTGAAATGCACTGTGTGTTGAAGGTAACGTTTCAAAATATGAAATTTTGAGGAAAATAATGAGCTACATCGGGAGGGAGCCGCAGGACCCTGTATATATATATAAATATATATATATATATATATATATATATATATATATATATATATATATATATATATATATATATATATATATATATATATATATATATATATATATATATATATATATATATATATATATATATATATATATATATATATATATATATATATATATATATATATATATATATATATATATATATATATATATATATATATATATATATATTATATATATATATGAGATTCAGTTTTCTTGACCTTTTTTTTATAATAATATATATTTTTCGTTTTGATTTCTGGTTTAGGTCTGTCAATGTAAACATTATGTTTTTAGTACTTTATATTGATGACGTTTCGATCATGTCCGATTTTTTCAAATCTAAAAGTTAGGTTTAAAACAAAGTTGTAAACAGTTCATCCAAATAAAAAACACAAAAAATTTACCTGAGTTAAAATAATAGAACATTAAACAACCAGGGTATATTTACATTTTTAATAACACAACACAAGGAACGGACTTTATATTAATAATAAATATGAACTGATTTATTAAAGAAGGGCGATGTATATTTTATTAAGATTGTTGATATCTTTTTATCGTTTATGGAATTTGGGTTTTGGATTTCGATCATCTCCATAAACTCTTTTTTTGGTTTGGTTCCGTTTTAAGTATTTTTGTTTCATTATAATTGAAATTATGTCCCTTTGTCTTTTCGTGATTCGTTAAGGTGTTGCATTTTTTTTCGTATTTGTGGCTTTTTAGCCTATTTTCCAAATACTGCGTTGTTTGACCGATGTATACACCGGTGCAATCTTTAACGGAATTTGATATATGATGTTACTTTTTTTGTTTTTTGGAGTTTTTGTTTTAAGTCTACTAAAATTCTTTGATAAAAGGTTTGAGGCTTTTGACGGATTTCATATTATGTTTTTAAACAGTGGCTGAAATTTTTGTGATAGGCCATTTTACAAAAGGTAGAGAAAGATATATTTTTTGTTTTTATTATTTTTTTCCCGATCGTTTTTTTTCGTTGAATTATAAAATTTATGTATTCTGTTTTTAAATATTTTATTGATTAATTGATCCGGGTAGTTATTTAATTTTAGAGCATCTTTTGCTTTTCTATTGATTTTGTCTAAATTCGGGATCGATAGTTGGATTGCTCGGTCTCCAGTCCTATTATTACGGATTTTTGTGTGCAAATGAGTGGTTGGAATTGAAATTTAAATATCGGACGACCATGTTTTTTTGGGTACCATTCGGTTTTTATGTTTTCTCCCATGTGGTTAGTGTTGTGTCTAAGAATATTTTTTTGGCATTTTCTTCAATTTCAATGGTAAACTTTAAGTTTTGTGGTATTTGTTAAATTCATCCCAAAATATAATTTGATTCGTTTTTTGGATAGAGGTGATGCAGTCATCCACATATCTGTAAAAAATGGAACTACAAATTTTAGGTTTTTTAGTACATTTTCCTCAAGATCTTCTAAGACTAATTGTGCAACTACACTAGAGATTGATGACCCCATAGCGCAACCTTCTATTTGTTTATACAACTTATTTTCAAAAGAAAAAATATGTGGATTTAAAGTAAATTCGATTGCATTTTTAAATTCGTGTTTGGGTATATCCGTAAAATTTTTTAATTTCTGCCATTTTTCTTATTATTGTTGTGGCAGGGATATTGGGATGTTAGTATATAAGGAGACAACATCAAGGAAATAATAATATGGTTTTGGAAGTTTGACGTTTTTATTTTCTTTAAATTGTTTGGAATCTTTAATATAATAATCATTTTTATGTACCACATTACTTAGAATTTTTTAAAAATTTGGCCAGTGAGCCAATGGAGACTGGACACATGATACTATAGGTCTTAAAGGAATGTTTTCTTTGTAAGTTTTGGAAGTCCATAAATTTTAGGTGGTAAGCGTTTTATTTTTAATTTTGCGTTATCGGAATTATATAAATGTTTTTCCCATGTACTAATAAGATCATTATTCTTTTTTGAATTTGGTTCGTGGGATCTACTTTTATTTGTTTATATGTTTTTTGTCGTTATAAATCGTCATTTTTTTGTCATATTCTTCAAAATGTAAACCTAGAACGTAAATAAAAAATATCTCTTCAAAATTTATTAATGACATACTAAATTTGCTAATTACAGAAACTACTTTAAACCTTAAAAATTACAATTTATTGAAAATGAACTGAAAACGTCTCTTAAAGAAAAATTGCCAAATATTATTTTTAATAAAAATTATTACGAGGGCCGATCAACAAAATGAAAGTTTTTTCAAAAATAAAAAACAATAACAAAAAAAATAGAAGGGTTATTTCAAAAAAAAAGGAAAACAAAAATAAACAAAACAAATCTTTTTGGGTCGAAAACTTAACACAACACCAAATTCCTGATTGCGTAACGGAAATACTTAGTCTAGGACCAAACTACGCGGTGGATATTGATGGAAAATCTTTACTCGTTGAAAACATATTATAATATAGAAACCGGTATAGGTCATTTATAACTACGAGAAGTGAAATCCGTTGAAATCATGCAATATTTTAACAAATTTTAAAAACAAATTAAAAAATCAACACCGCAGGGAAAAAAAAGAAAAAAAAACATTAATAAAAAGATTAAAAAACAACAAAATATCTAGAGAAAATCCCAAATTAAAGTTCTTAGAGCGGATAAAACTAACAAGACAGTTATAATGAATTCTGAAGAATATGACAAAAAATGAACGATTTACTTAACGACAAAAAAACCTATAAACAAATAAAAGTAGATCCCACAAACCAAATTCAAAAAAAGAATAATGATCTTATTAGTACATGGGAAAAACATTTATATATATCTCCGATAACAAAAAAATTAAAAATAAGAAACGCTATACCACCTAAAATTTATGGACTTCCAAAACTTACAAGAAAACATTCCTTTAAGACCTATATTTATCATGTGTCCAGTCTCCATTGGCCCACTGGCCAAATTTTTAAAAAATATTCTAAGTAATGTGGTCATAAAAATGTTATTATATTAAAGATTCAAACAATTTAAAGAAAAATAAAAACGTCAAACTTCCTGAAAACCATATTCTTATTTCCTTGATGTTGTCTCCTTATATACTAACATCCCAATATCCTTCCACAACAATAATAGAGAAAAAATGGCCAGAAATTAAAAATTTACGGATATACCCAAACACAATTTAAAAATGCAATCGAATTTACTTTAAACTCCACATATTTTTCTTTTGAAAATAAGTTGTATAAACAAATAGAAGGTTGCGCTATGGGGTCATCAATCTCTAGGTAGTTGCACAATTAGTCTTAGAAGATCTTGAGGAAAATGTACTAAAAAACCTAAATTGTAGTTCCATTTTTTACAGATATGTGGATGACTGCATCACTCTATCCCAAAAACGAATCAAATTATATTTTGATGAATTTAACAAATACCACAAAGACTTAAAGTTTACCATTGAAATTAAGAAAATGCCAAAATAAATTTCTTAGACACAACACTACACCACATGGAGAAAACATAAAAACCGAATGGTACACAAAAAAACATGGTCGTCCCGATACTTAAATTTCAATTCAACCACTCATTTGCACACAAAAATCCGTAATAATAGGACTGGCAGACCGAGCAATCCAACTATCTGATCGAATTTAGACAAAATCAATAGAAAAGCAAAAGATGCTCTAAAATTAAATAACTACCCGGATCAATTAATCAATAAAATATTTAAAAACGAATACATAAATTTTATAATTCAACGGAAAAAAACGATCAGGAAAAAAATAATAAAAACAAAAAATATATCTTTCTACCTTTTGTAAATGGCCTATCACAAAAATTTCAGCCACTGTTTAAAAAACATAATATAGAAATCTGTCACAAAGCCTCAAACCTTTTATCAAAGAATTTTAGTAGACTTAAAACAAAAACTCCAAAACAAAAAAAGTAACATCATATATCAAATTCCGTGTAAAGATTGCACCGGTGTATACATCGTCAAACAACGCAGTATGGAAAATAGGCTAAAAAGCCACAAATACGACAAAAAAATGCAACAGCCTTAACAATCACGAAAAGACAAAGGGACATAATTTCAATTATAATGAAACAAAAATACTTAAAACGGAACAAACCAAAAAAAAAGAGGTTTATGGAGATGATCGAAACCAAAAAAACCCAAATTCCATAAACGATAAAAAGATATCAACAATCTTAATAAAATATAATCGCCCTTCTTTAATAAAATCAGTTCATATTTTATTATTAATATAAGTAGTCCGTTCCTTGTGTTGTGTTATTAAAAATGTAAATATACACATGGTTGTTGTTTAATGTTCCACTATTATTTTAACGCTCTAGGGTAGTTTTTTTGTGTTTTTATTTGGATGACACTAGTTATACTACTTTGTTTCTGAAACCTAACTTTTAGATTTGAAAAGATCGGACATGATCGAAACGTCATCAATATAAAGTATAAAACATAATGTTTACATTCACAGGGCCTAAACCAAGAAATCAAAACGAAAATATATATATATATATATATATATATATATATATATATATATATATATATATATATATATATATATATATATATATATATATATATATATATATATATATATAATTATATATATATATATATATATATAATTATATATATATATATATATATATATATATATATATATATATGATATGAGGAAATGCATACTTTGATACGTACTCAGGGTCCAAAATAGCAAAAAGTCATACCATATGGTCCGGTGTTTCCGTTATACAGGGTGTTAAAGTTTTATTTATATTTTTTTAATGGTTTGCTAAACATAATTTAAGAATAATACTTTTATTGAAAATTAAAATACATATCGTTTAATTATACCATTTGTTTAATTTTTTTAAAATTTTGATATTATAAAATCAGATGCATTCATGTGATTTTTTGTAAAATCAAGTATCTCGAAAACGTTGTCATATCGACTTTTAACAGGTATACCTTTGACATAAAAATGACAAAACAGTTATTTATTTTAGTTAAAAATGTAATACAGGCCGTACCAAAAAGTTGTGGTTGTTAAAAATAGTAAAAAGACGTGTAGGTGGCTCCCCCTACAAGTAAGGGCCGTAATAAGATTAGATTCGAATCTGTCATACCAAAAAAACCCCGAATACCAAATTTTACTCCAACATTATCATAGATTTTATTTAAAAAATAGAAAAATTAAATAAATAATTTAACACCCTGTATTTCGGAAACGAAGGCCTTGCGGACCCATATGTGTATAGACTTTTAGGTTTATTTATTTGGACCCCGACTACGTTCCTGAAGTATTGACATTTCCTCATGAATCACCCTGTATAATAACAAATAGGTAGAGTTTCTTTGGGCATATAGGCTCCTTAATAAACTGAAAAGAAAGATCAAAAGTCCTGTTAGATATGACTACTAAGCTTGGTTGGTTTAAAATTACGAGGCCTCCAAGTAAATTGGTATCCCCGGGTCCAGCCCATCCGATAATATCCATTAACTTTGAGGTCTCGTAATTTTAAATCAACCAAGCTTAGTAGTCAAAGTGAATTTTCAGTACGACGTTTTGCACATTATACTGTGCTTTTTCAAGTTTTATTCTAAAATTTAAAAATTACAATTAAACGTCGTGTTGAAAATTCACTTTCTAATTTATTTGTCAACCTATACCCAAGAAAAACTATATATATATATATATATATATATATATATATATATATATATATATATATATATATATATATATATATATATATATTAAATTAATAAACTTTTGAGCCTTGTTATAAATAATAACAAAAAGGTAGAATTTCTTTGGGCATAGAGGCTCCTTAATAAATGAAAAGAAAAATAAAATATCCTGGTAGGTATGATAACTAAGGTTGGTTGTTTTAAAATTACGAGGCCTCCAAGTAAATGGATAACCCCGGGTCCAGCCAATCCGATTACATGTGTTTTACCTTTGTTGGGGATGGTCACACCGAATGTAGGCCGTAGACACCCTTGAAATAAAGCAGTTAAAGTAAAATTAAAGAAATACTTTATTTATGGTGGCTTTTGCCACCATAAATAAATCATAGCATTAAGCCCCATTGTGTAAGATCCGACCTTATCAAGGGGCCATAAAGAGGATAGGGTCGGCTTGAGAATGAAGACTATCCCTATGAGAATCTAGACACATAAATAAAACTAATATTAGTATAGGAGCATAATATAAAATACAAAAATTTGCTAATTTATTCCAACTTACTCTAAATTAAGTTCGGTTTCACTATCACTATCATTGTCTAAACTTATTATTAATGGCTGAACATTAGTATTCATGGACACGTAAGAATTTTCCACCTTTATAACATGCTGTATGGAGTTTTTCCAACTATCCGCAGTAATATCATTTACTACACTTTTTATTAATTCCACTACAGATGTATTTAATGTTGGGGAAGTATTATTTCTTCGAACATTCGATTTTAATTGATGCCATATATGTTCAATCGGGTTAAAAACACAATAGTACGGAGGTAGACGCAAAACTGAATGTCCATTTTCTATTGCGAGTTTATCACACACATATTCTTTATTTATTTTAAAAGCTTTTAATACTTCTAAGAGGTCTCGCTTTGTGTAAGTCTCTTTAAAGTATATATTATTATCTAACATAAAATTTTTAATTTCTGCTTTAGTACTATTGGACCTAGGCAACTTGACTACTTGACGACTGTGATAACTACCATTATTCATAATAGTAACACTATTTTTAGGAATATTTTTAAGAAGCCGGTACTCAAACCAATTCTCAAACAGTTGTGCGTCAGTGTCTTGGTGGTAATCCAGAGAAGAATCTGCTATATTTTTAGCTGACAGCAGCAGACAGTTCGGAACGAAGCCATTTTCTGAGCCTGCATGTATTATTGTTATCCTCTTGCCTTTATTTGAGGGTGCTTTGGTGTTACAATTTCTTGAGGAGTCACTCCAACCTTTTTGTGCAGTATCATGAGTGTCGAACCATGTTTCGTCAAGGTAAATTATTTGTGGATTTTCATCCCTATATTTTCTTGTAGCAATTAAAAATCGATAACGCCATTCTCGTAAACGTTGAGATTCCATTATTGCTTGACGTTTATTAATTGTCTTATACTTAAAACCCATTTTAAGTAAAATGTTCCTTAAGCTAGATACGCTACAAGAAATATTTGTTTCGTCTTAATTGAGTCTTTTTCTTAGGGAAACCAAAGTAGGTATTGTTTGCCCTTTATACATTTCATAAATTTTTCTTCTTAATAGATCCAAATCACTTTCATCCACACATTTCATGGAGCCGGATTCACTTCCTGGAAGTTATGGGTTTTCGTATTATATCCCTAACTGTAGACAAAGGTGTTTTTGTCAAAGCACACGTTTCTGCTACAGCATCGCCAGAGCTAAAATCTCTTGATAGCAAAGACTGGTATACCTTTTCGATTATTTCTTTAGCATCGGAACTTAAATGCTTTCTTGTTAAGGTGTTACTACAAGATGGCCCACTATCAGAATCGGCTCATGGCTGCCACATTTTTGCGCTATATATGTCACGAAAAAAATTACTTGCTTAAATCACTTACTTATAGCACAAATAGTAACGTAAGTTAACTTGTAAACAGCTTAATAAGAACTGAAATTATGACACTCAATTTCCTACTTATATTAGATCCTAGGAAATAACCTGCTCACCCTTTAAATACCACAAATATAGGTAAATAAATCAAATAAAACTTAACTAGTAATGAGAACACAGTTTTACTTTGTTTACATCACTATATTAATTAATTTATAAAACAGTGATGCAGTTCTGTACTCACATTATCAAACTGAAAACGTAAGTTTTCAGTTTGATAATGTAGTAGTACTAGAAACTGCAGTCACTGTTTTATAAATTAATTAATATAGTGATAGTAAACAAAGTAAAAACTGTGTTCTCATTTACTAGTTAAAAATGAACTATCACAAAGTAACGGACACCTCAATTCAATATTTAAATAAAACTTAGTATAGGTAATAAATCACTACGGATTTTAATGTCTAGGGATTAAAAAAACAAGTTATTAAAGATAACAGACTTAAAATCATAAAACTTTAGTTAGGACTATTATATTATATTTAGATATTTGGGTAGTGCAGGTAAATTAAATTTCAAACTCTGACCGCCAATATTACAGTTTTCGGGTCTGTTTATGACCCAAAAGATAATTTAGATTTTATTGCCGTCAAAATTCAACGAAATATCTCTGCATACACTTTACCTTATGAACATCTGTAACCTAATACAGTTGAACGTTAGAATCAACTAGCCAATTGCCAATTCCAAATAGGTGACGTGCAGGATATTTTATTTTTCTTTTCATTTATTAAGGAGCCTCTATGCCCAAAGAAATTCTACCTTTTTGTTATTATTTATAACAAGGCTCAAGAAGTTTAATTTAATTTATTATATTGCAGTTGGGTGAAAATACTGCGTTTCCCCCCGTTTATTAAATCACGTTTTCAGTCATGCTGCACGTCACCTACTTGGAATTGGCAAAAAAGCTCATTCGCAATTTACATAACCGTGAACTAATGGGAAGCCATTTTTCATTAAGTGTGTTGTTGTAAGCGACTTCTGACTGTTTTTGCGTAATACACCGACATGGCGCACATTAACATCTTAACTTGTCGATACTAAGGTTGGTTGTTTTGGAATTACTTGACGAGATGGCGCTAGTTGCTTCTAACGTCCAACTGTATTAGGTTACAGATATTCATAAGGTAACTGCCTTACTCTCAAGGGTGTCTACGGCCTACATTTGGTGTGACCATCCCCAACAAGGGTGAAACATGTGTAATCGGATTGGCTGGACCCGGGGTTATCCATTTACTTGGAGGTCTCGTAATTTTAAAACAGCCAACCTTAGTAATCATACTTACCAGGATATTTTTTTTTTCATTTATTAAGGGGCCTCTATGCCCAAAGAAATTCTACCTTTTTGTTATTATATATATATATATATATATATATATATATATATATATATATATATATATATATATATATATATATATATAAATATATAATATATAATAATTAATATTTTAATACAGAATCAAACTGATAATATAAATCAATAAATCTAAAAAACCAGATATAAATTCTTAAAATCTAAGCCAGTATTTAACAGGTTGACTAGAAAATTCTACTTGAGCTTAAAAGCCATTTGAAGTGAGAAAAGCAGATTTATGGTTTGACAAAACCACTTCCGAGGATAAATGAGATTAATAAGAGAATTATCGGTATTAATGGCATCTATTCTTCTTAGAACGAATTAAAGCCATGCTCTATTAATTTAAAGGCTAAGTGGGAATTCACAAACGAGAGACGTTAAATTAACCCTTTGGTAAAGTTTTTTGCCTTTATTATTATTTTTACTTTACGAGATGGTATTGGTGAACCTTGTTTAAAAGACAATTCTAAAAATATTTTGCTTTATATTCACTTCTAAAGTAGCACGTATTGATTATCGTATTATCATGCTAAATGTGAAATAAGGGCCAAGTTCCTATTTAAAAATCTCGGCCTTTTAAAGTACTGAAATCTAAAATCAGACCAACTTCTTTTTTAACTTGGCAAGGTTTTTTGTATTAGTGAATGCTCTTTACCTATAAGTACCGTTTAATATAACCAGATTATCAACTTGTCAAGTTAAAAAAGAACTGGTTTCAATTTTAAATCTCAGTACTTAGGAGACCAAGATTTTTGAATAGGAACTTGGTCCCTATTTTACATAAATGTTTTTTGTTCTTTTTTTTTCTAAGTTTAATAAAGGAAATACAATTCTTGCCTGCATTTTAAATTCTATGACAATTATGACCTCAGGAACTCAGGTTAAATCAAATTACAAACTTATAAAATACCCTCTAAATATACGATATTACCGCCCCCAGATTTAGGGCGTTCCGAGTAAAAATGTGCAATTTTCAGATTTTTTTTTTTTTTTTTATCTTTGGACAGTTCAAGAAGGCTGATGCCTTAATACTAACGTACCGTGGGGGTCTTAAGTGTGATGGAAGGGAGTTTTTTTTACACTGGACTTAAATATTTGGAGACTGGGAAGAGAAGGAAAAACTTCTGCGGGTAGCAGGTTCCATAGTCTAGACACTCTGGAGATGAAGGAACGAAGAAAGCGGGAAGTTTGGGGCCTCTTTAGTTAAACTGTAAAAGAATGCATAGAAGTTAAACTACGTGTTGCTCTCTTGGGAGCTGCTAGAAAAGGAATTATACTGGCCAACTCCTCTGGGCAGAAGCCGTGAAAATACATATAGAAGAGCGACAGATCCCCTAAAGCTCGACGGTAGGCAAGAGGTAGAAGCCTTTCTGTAAGCGTGGGATCATTAATAAGACGTGCGGCTCTTCTTAGAATGGAGTCCAGAATGCTAAGTATTATAGAAGACGCATTCCTCAGACATAAGAACAATATTCTAAAGAGGGTCTGATTTGAGATACATAGAGAGTATATAGAATGGAAGAAGCAAAATACTTTTTGGCTCGGAAAAGGAATCCAAGCTTTTTTAAAGCTGCCGAGCTATGGATGTAATGTTGTGCCAGTTAAGATTATTCTCAAAAGTGACGCCGACAAAGTTAAACGACTCTTTGTTCTGCAGAGCTTGGCCGTTCATATGTAACGGATGAGCATATGCAAACCTTTTTCGCGACAGCGAACATAACTGTGTTTTCGAGGTATTAAACTGAATAAAATTTTTGGCGCCCCAATCCGAAATAAGTTTGAGGTCTTGTAAGGTAAGAGAGATATCCGCATTGACCTACGCTTTGTTTCCAAATCAGGCTTATTGATTTTCTTAAGAAATTGGTCAGATCGTAAGAAGGAAGTTTGTTAAGAAGCCCGAAAGCTTTGGATATGTCAAGAGCAACGATCTAGGATTTACCAAGAAATTCAAGGGTTTGTTCCAGCTGTGTGACACAAAGAAAAGAAGATCAGCTGTGGATCTTCTGTGACGGAATCCATACTGTATCATGTAAGTATCTAGATACTTTAAGATTTGGGAAATAATGACTTTTTCCATTATTTTGCAAACAACGGAAAAAAGAGATATAGGTCTATAGTTAGAAGGGAGAGTTTTGCATTGTTTTTTGGGTACGGGTTGCATACGTGCAGCTTTCCAGCTCTCCGGGAAAATGCCTGTATCGTTAGAAATTCGAAAGAGGCGAGTTAGGCCATCCAGCCCAGACGATTTTTTAGTATTAAAAGAAGAAAGAATAGGCTTGATCTGTTTGACTTTAAAAATGATATCGGACATTTTAAAAGGAACCGGGGCAACTGTTGGAAGATTAATAGGAGGATCATGGGTATTTTTTATTTTTTTTTTTGGTATGATGGCCTTACAAACTGGTGTATTGGCCAATTCAAGGGTAGAATTGGCGGCAAATTGTTTGGCAAATAATTCGGCTTTTCTTTTGGAGGTAGAAACCATTTCATCTTCAAGAAATAGGGGTGAAAAAGAATTTATGCAGAAGTTTTGACTAATATTTTTGGCAAAGAACCGGAAGGTTTTACTGCCATTCGAGCAAGAGAGAATTTTATCTTTTATTCGATTGTTAAAACGGTCTTTTGCTTCTGAGATAGTCTGATTATACTGATTTCTTGCTTCGATGCTAGCCTGTCCTTTTTCGGGGCGGGGGTTTTGTAGAAATTTTTTGTAGGCTTGAATTTTAAAAGGTCTGGCTTTGTCACAAGATTTAAAAAACCACGGTTTGTGATTTGAAGTTATGGGGTTCTTTTTTGGTATGGGGAATATAGGTCTCAATACCTAGTTGAACTGTTTCAGTAATTTTTTACATATTTCGGAAGGATCGTGTGTAGAAAAGCAGGTGGGATCCTAAGGGTTGGGATCAGGGAAATCTTTCCTTAACGTGTGTCCTAAAACTACCTACATACAGTAGGAAAATGGATGATATTTAAAGTCGAATTTCTTAAAAACTATTTGATATTACTTTTTAAATTTCTTTAAAAGTAATTAGAATACGTATGTAAATTTACATACAAAATCTCATACCTTTATGTAAAAAGATAACAAAGTTATGATCGGGGGGAAAAGATACTAAAACTTTTCGTGAAATATGCACACATTAGTGCTTTAGGCTGGTACTATTTTGTTTTCTCAGTAAGAAAAATATTTCGACCAGACAATTTGTGTATCTTTTTCCATAAGTCACTTACTTAGAGTGTTGTTACTCGAATTTCTTACGTAAAATTTCTATTTTTACATTTTTTTTTTCTTTACAGGAGCACTTTTTGGGTGTTTTATATTGCTACATTTGTTTATGCAAGAAGTATACGGCACGTGCTATTTCGATAAAAATTACAATAAAAATTGCACCAAAAAAAATTGCAGCAAAAGCAGAGTTTTATTTTCCCATATGATTTTTTAACAAATAAACTTATCAAATTTAAGAATAAAATTTGTGAGAGATATACAGTGTGTCCCAAATTGGTGGGGAATGTATGGGGATCTTGGAAACCACAATAGATAGAAAATCGGTTAAATGGGGAAAGTTTTGGACAATTATGTTAGTAAGCTAATCCCGTTTACTACATGGTTCTATCTATTCAGATTTTTGAGAAATTTTGAAAAAACCTGAAACATGCATTTTCGAAAATCGGCCATATTTTTTTTATAAGTGAAAATTTTTCAAATCTGTAAAAACTTCTTTAAAGCAACTTTTTTTGTAGAATATGACCAAGTAGTCAATTTTTATTTTCTACGTTTCGGCTTTTTAGAATCATCATCAACTTTATTTTTTCATATGGACGCCATATTGGATTTTTACGCAGCCAAATAGTGCTTTTTATTCTGATTTCAACAATGTATAACATGTTATAATTTATAAGTTTATAACCTCATTTATTTCAAAAAACAAATATTTTTTCAGTTGGCCTTGATTCCGGCGAACGTCATTTTTTTGTAAAAAATATTAGTAATTGGCAAAATAGATAAGCTGCAGAGATATTTTACAAAAATGGGAACATAGCTATAACGTTAATGCCGTGTTACAACAAAATGTAATGGCGCCCATATGAAAAAGTAAAGTTGATGAATCATCATCAACTTTACTTTTTCATATGGGCCCCATATTGGATTTTGTCGCAGCTAAATAGTACTTTTTATTCTTATTTCAACAATGTATAACATGTTATAGTTTAGGAGTTTATAACCTCATCCACTTCAAAAACAAATATTTTCTCAGTTGGCCTTGATTCCGGCGAATGTCATCTAGCGTCATTATCAAGTTAGCTCGGGTACGTTATTAAAATTTTTTTAACTTTGTAAAATGGTTAATTATTTAAAGAAAAACTTGATATTTTGCAACGTTATTTCCAAAGCAATAGAAATGTTAATAAAGCTGCGCAAACGTATTTCGACAATTTCCCTGAAAGGCAACATCCTAAACTAACATACTTTCAAAACTGGTTACAAATTTGCTTAAATTCGGAAGTTTTAAAAAACCACGACCTAAGAAGTACGTTGAAGAAAATCGACAACGAGATGCTACAGTTAACCAACAATTTAAAGAAAATACAAGATCTTCAGCCAGGGATGTTGGATAGAGAATTCCACTCACCTAAGTTAACCATTCATAGGGTAGTTAGGACTATTCAAACAAATATCGTTAATATGTTGAGAAATATGGACAACATTTTGAATTTAGGTCGTTATTTTACATCTTCATTTTAGTAGGAATATTAGTTTAGCCACTTTTCATTGTTTTTGTTTTCAATGTTTCATTCATAACGTTATAGCTATGTTCGCGAACCCCATTTCTGTAAAATATCTGTTTAGCTTATCTATTTTGTCAATTACTAATATTTTATTGTTTACAAAAAAAATTACGTTCGCCGGAATCAAGGCCAACTGGGAAAATATTTGTTTTTTAAAATAAATGAGGTTATAAACTCTTAAATTATAACATGTTATACATTGTTGAAATCAGAATAAAAAGCACTATTTGGCTGCGTAAAAATCCAATATGGCGTCCATATGAAAAAATAAAGTTGATGATGATTCTAAAAGCCGAAACGTAGAAAATAAAAATTGACTACTTGGTCATATTCTACAAAAAAAGTTGCTTTGATGAAGTTTTTACAGATTTGGAAAATTTTCATTTATAAAAAAAATATGGCCGATTTTCGAAAATGCATGTTTCAGGTTTTTTCAAAATTTCTCAAAAACCTGAATAGATAGAACCATGTAGTAAACGGCATTAGCTTACTAACATAACTGTCCAAAACTTTTCCCATTTAACCGATTTTCTATCTATCGTGGTTTCCAAGATCCCCATACATTCCCCACCAATTTGGGACACACTTTATATTTTGAACGGATAAGTTTAACAGCCGTGTGAGTATTTCGGGTCCAGTGTGCTGCCTTCTGTAAAATCAGCTAAGCTTACTGAACCAAACACTTTCTGCTAATTTTCTTTGATATTTTAAACTCGTTAAAGCTTTTTGAATAATTTGGTTCTTTTTAAATATATCCTTCGCTTTATAAAAAATGTCAATAAATTTATAGAAATTTGAGTTTAAATAATTGTTTACTAATAACATAGGCCCACAAAAAAGTAATATGTGCTGGGTGTCGGACTAGGATTTTCTGGCGTATTTTCAGCAAAAAATCGAGAAAAGGCGTAATTTAACAAAAAATCACAAAAATTAAAAAAAAAATGTTTTTTCCTATTGGGACTAAAATTTTTTTTTCAAAATTACATTTCCGTTTATATTTCCATTATTATTTATCTTATCAAAAATTTTTAAATAACTTTTTATATACACAATTTTGAAAAGCTCTCTTTTTTGTTCTATGAAATCTTTTGTATTATTTATAGTTTATATCAACGAATTCTTGAATAGAAATAAAGTAAACAACCCTTGTTTGGCATTAATATATTTAGGGGGGCAAGGAGGAATAGTTCTTGTAAACACACTGCACCGGCAACAATGATTAAACACACTGAATAACATCACTCCGAAAATAATAACTTTTTTAATGTTTATGTCATTGCACTATAAATTAAATTTTAATAAATGGATGATTCTCTATTGTTAAAAATTATTTTTAAAGCCGACAAACTATTTTTGTTTATTATCTGAAGTGACAGATGATCAAGTCAGTTTACAAAACGTGTTATTGAATATTACAACCTACTAAAAAGAGATAAAATGACATCGAAGTGCCGTACAACACCTGATTTACTATCATTTTTTATTAAACGAATGCCCCAGCTGTCCAAATCAACCTTGTTGCTGGTGCTTGGAACTGTCATATTAGTAAATGTTTATATTTAAATCGATGTTAACTATATTAATACAAAAACCAATATTTTTAAATAATTTTATTACATTTCCAAGGTAATTTCCTGATTTTGGTTTTTGAGATCTCGCAATTTGTTTACGTTTTTCCAAAATAAAAACAAACAGACCACTATACCAAACACCCTGCCTAAAAACTGGCATTGCGTTAGTTCTAGTCCTTGAGTTCGTTGGTTTATTTACTCGTAGTCCGAACATTTCGTGGTAGCAGGTTTCTGCCGGTAAATGTACGATATAGGTTTTTTGGGTTTTTCTTAATTTCTTGCTATTCGACCCTCAATTTTGACTTTAGATTCATGTTCAGCAGAAAAAAACGCCAGACACACCATTTTTTTTGTGGACCTGTGTAATGCAAATATTAAAACTTTATCTTGCGGTTAAACGTCAAGAAGCATTAAAAAAAAAAAAAAAATTTCATGTATTACAAAAAATGAGTTAATAATAAAAAATGGTAAAGGAATAAATAATAACGTCATTATTTCGAGTGGCTTATGCTTGGGAGGACAGAAAGGGCTGGATACTATTTTTTAAAATAAATTGTTTTTTTGGTAAATAAATAAATTTTTTATCTATATTATTTCAGTACATTTTTTAATGATACAGTAGGGGTCCTCCCACTTCTTGTAGTGAGTATACGTTACTAATTATTTCCGACATCAAGATGAAATTGTTTTTATTAGAAATATATTCAATTTTGAGTCAATGCTCCATAAAACGTATGCATCTCTAATTTATATAACCCTGCGTTACCAACAACAATATTAAAATTGTAAAGAACCAATGCAAAAATTAAAAAAAAAAATAAAAATAAAATGCCCGGACAAGTTCTTTCCATGTTACGAAAAATACACAAAATATGCCAGAAAAAATTAAGTTACACTTACAGCTATCTTTTTACTCCAAATAATTCAAATTTGTTTGATCTTCGAAAGTGTCTTATTTTATATGCGCACTGTATAATATAATTTTTCCTGAATTGTAAGCGTTTTGGAATTATAAGAATTAGTAGACAGTGTACAAAATACCATAACAAATAAAAATGATTTGTTAAAATTATTTAATTCGTGAATAGTCGAAACTAGATTATATGGAAGATTAGAAAATAAATTATATGCAAACTGACGCTAACACCGACAAAAGGTTATTTGTTTTTATCTTTATTTCATATGGATAAAATCTTCTACAGTTGCCATTTTCATTAGGCCCGTAATTCCGTTTTATTGCCAAATTCTTTGAGGTCATTTTTCTTTAAATGCATCCCAAGTTTTACTCAAAATGCTAAACAAAGGGCGCCGGTGGGTAATTATACACAAAAAAAGCGGTTCGTTTTGCATAAAACCACCATAACTCCGGGCATTTCCTGATATATCCCAGGCTCTGCGGCGGTGACGGCACCAATTAACTGAAATATTCCTTTATGCTAATAGGTCCAGGCATAATAGCCTTAAAACTTTATATTCCACGGCATAATGAAAAGTCCTTAACATTTTACTCTTCCGAAAATATTTATTCTAACCCACAAATTTACGGCATTCAAAAATAATGTTTGCTCTGGCCAGTTTCTCCTCCAGAGGGAGTTGCGAACAATTTTTCGGAGTTTTCGGCCAATGAAAAGCTCACAGGCCACGCCTACGCCAGCATCGTGCGCTTTTTATCTCTTTCTCTTTGCGCGTATTTTTTAAACGGTCGGCTTTGGGCACTGTAAAAAAATATGAGAGTAATTTAATACCCCGACCGCTGTTTAAACAAACTGAAAACCGCGTTTACGGACTTTAAAAAGTATGCTAAAACCGATCTGGAAAATTATTCCTCATTACGCAGGAGATAGTTGGCCAACAAGAAATATCTTTGGTTACACAACTAAATAAACACGATTTATGGCGTTAGGGCAAACGGGGTTAATCTTTTTCACAACGCTTTTTCATCTCGAAAGAGCATACTAAAGAGAAGTTGAAAAAAAAAAGATAAAAATATTTTTAATATTTGTAGGGCTCATAACAGATCAGATATCAGGTAGTTAGTTTCTTAGAGTAGTTTCGATTACACAGGCCCACAAAAAAAGTGGTGTGTGCTTGGTGTCAGACTAGGATTTTCTGGAGTACTTCTTTCTGCTGAACAAGAAAGCTGAGGTCAAAATTGGGGGTCAAACAGCAAATAATCGAGAAAAGGGGTATTTCAGATATTAACGATATATATTTTTTTAAATTTAAAACGTCAATATCTTAAAAACTATAAAAGATACACGAATCTCTATGTGACATAAACTAAATATTTTTACAAGACCTTCAGTTTAGGTTATATAACTTGTTTGTCTAAATGCAATATTTTTCGAGTTATAATAAAAAAAACCGCAACAAGATGTGATATGCCAAAATCAAAAAGTAAATTTTTCTGTTGTGAAGACCACTTTAATGTCAGTTAGAAATAAGATTATAATTAACAAATACATAAATACCTACATGATTTTTTTTTCTAATTTGATTTAAACATTAAGTATTGTAAAAACATGTTTTATTTTATTTAACACAAAATAAATACTTACAATGCTGCTTTTCACCTCTGATTTCTGCTAAATTAAAATGTTCTATTATTTTCAATGTAATCCATCACCATAAACATATTCAGAGAGGGTAATTTGTTTGTGGAAGCCTAGACAAATCCTTTGTTAGCCATAATAAATGAAAAACGCAAAATAAAACAAAATACTAGTTATGTCGAGATTTACCGCAGCACAACTAGAAGCAGACAAAATCGATACGTAAACAATCTGTATTTATATGCGATGTGACGTCACGTGTCGTTTTGCCTTTCCTTTAAACGTATTCGTTTTACCTATGTTTTATATACCAGAAATATTCGGTACTGGCTCTTTTATACGGACTTGTGAAATTATAAAATTGACCTGGGGACTCATCCCTAGGAATTTATGTATACTTTGCTTTGTTTAAAATATATGGATAATCCCTATTTAGAAAGCTTATTTTTTTTAATGAAATCTCTTATAGTTTACATAGTCGTAGTCCAAACATTTCGTGGTAGCAGGTTTGTGCCGGTAACTTTACCGTGTCGCTTTTTTGAGATTATCTCGATATTTTGCTGTTTGACCCCTTAATTTTGACTTCAGATTCATGTTCAACGAAAAAAATACGCCAAAAAATCTTAGTCCGACACCCAGCACACACCAATTTTTTTGTGGGTCTGTGTTCTATCTACTCAGTGGTTAAATACCTGACCTATATATTTTTTTCATTTTCAATTTTTTGCTTAAACATTTTTAACCTAATAAAGTAATTATAAACAAATTTTTTGTAATACATTTAATCACAAAGAAGATTTTTTAACAATAATTCTGTAATAATAATATTTTTAAATAACTAAAAATGGCAGATTATTTTTTTTACTATTCATGAAAATAAATTTGGTTAACTTGGCTAAGAAACTGACTTTATTTTAATATAATCGTATTTTATAGATTTTAACATTCATTTTGAGGATTTTTAGGTCTATATATATTATCATAATCTATCTATATTTTAAATAAATTTTGATAAGTGTGAATTAACTGTTTTATCTAAAGATCATTCCAATATACTATCAAATTTTTTAAGTGTTGTTCCTAATCTATCAGTAATTCCCATTTCAAATTTTAATTTATTAGGAACTGCTTTTTCGTCAAATGAAATTGAATACTCAATTAATAAAAAGACAGAATTTTTAAAATCTCTTAGCACCAAATTAAAATTTATAGACTCACATATTTCCTATTATTTACTAAAATATTCCTTTGCCATACCTCGAATGTCTTATTTGTTAAGATGTTCACCTTGTTGGAAATCTCCAGAATTACTTTGTAATTTTGATAATGTATTACAAAGTTTAGTTCAAGACATAACAAATTGTGATATTAAATTAAATTCTTGGTTACAAAGCACTCTTCCAGTAAAATTTGGAGGTCTTGGAATAAGAGATACATCCACCCTGTCTATTTCTGCCTTTTTAGGTTCAATCAATGACGTGTCAGGTTTACTTTCCAAAATTTTACCTTCCTATATTCTTGCGACAGTAGATAATGATTTCAGCAATTGTTTTGTAAGATGGTTATCTGTTTGCAATCTTCAAAATCAACCACAAGAATTACCAAAAAAACAGAAAGATTTTGACTTTTTAATTTGCCAAGCTCGTCACAAATATATGACAAACATGTGCCAGACAAGTGAAGATAAGGCACGTCTACTTGCTCTTCAAGCCCCTGAAAGTAATGCTTGGATTAACGCACTTCCATCTTCGTCCTTGGGAAATTTGTTAGACAACAAAACATTCCATATTTCCATCGCTCTCAGACTTGGTCTGCCTGTGTGTGGAGAGCACACCTGCGTTTGCGGCGAAAATGCTGATATTTATGGCCTACATGGGTTAAGCTGCAAAAAAGCGCAGGGCGTTCTTCTAGACACAGTCAGATAAATGACATTATCAAAAGAGCTCTGATTTTAGCTGAAAATCCTTCTGTATTAGAGCCTCTTGGAGTTTGCAGAAGCGATGGAAAACGGGTAGATGGAATGACCTTAATTCCATGGAAATATGGAAAACAATTACTTTGGGACGCTACTTGCAGCCATACACTTGCAAAATCGTATCTGGACAAAACTTCTAATTTTGTAGGTGCGGCTGCTCGTATTGCCGAGAATAAAAAACATCTGAAATATAAAGAGCTTGAAGAACGCTTTATCTTCATTCCTTTTGCTGTTGAAACTTTTGGTCCTTTGGGTGATGAGGCTAAGGGTTTTATTAATGAAATTTGCAAAAAAATACAATGCAAAAAATCTCGAAGTTTCATCATCCAAAGAATTGGTTTAGCTGTGCAACGGGGTAATGCAGAATCGGTCCTAGGAACAATCCAGGAAGACCTAGGACTTGATGAAGTTTATAATGTTTAAATATAGATTAAGTTATTTATTTAATTTTAGAATATTGTTATTTGGTATTTTTAAGATTATACTACTAAATAGATGGTTATTAGCACTCGTACAAATTTTACACATAATAATAAATTATTCTATATTGTTTAAATTATAGTAGACAAAATTGTTATAAAACCTAAAAAATTTCGAAGTATTTAAAACTATCTTTGATTCTAAATGTATGTATTGTAATCTAAAAAATATCAACAAAAAAAAGATCACAAAAACCAATTAAAATATTGCCCGGTATAAAGGCTTACAAAAACCTTTAGAACCCTTTTACACATACTAGTCCAGAAAACGAAGCTGAAAAAAGTGCAAAACCTTGCAATTTTTTCAAAATGCATGAAAATTTGGAATTTAGCTTAACTTACCCTTCTCTTTAAAATTTATATCATGCCGATGGGCGCTCTTAATTTTTTAGGGCTGAAAACTACCCTTTACTGCTAAAACTTATAAAATTAGACATAAAAGCTGTTAAGTAAAATTTGACTGAAATAAGTTAAAAAAGTAGTATTTTGTTTCTTTGAAACATTATTTGAAATATTTTAGCCCTTAAAAATCAACCCCTATTATGATTAAAAAATATATATTTACCCTAAAAAATAAAAATATTTATTATCACAGTGTTTTGCATAAAAAATTGGGATTAGTCTTAATTTACTTTACTTTAAAATCTTCATTATGCTGGTTGCTTTTTATTTTTAAGGGGTTTAAACTAATAAATTTAACTAGAATTCTTGTAGGTGTAAAACGGTTCTAAGATAAGAAAGTGCAAAACATTTATCATATTTGTTTACTTAATATTAAAATATTTTGTAAATAATATAATAACTAAGACATAATATGGGTACTGTCGGTTGCACCGGCTTCTCTTAAAACTCTCTGAACCTTTGCTATGGTTAGAATTTCTTTAGGGTTCACCTTAAATTAGAGGTTTCCTTTTTATTTAGACATAGGATACACTATTTTACACCTTTTTTTAAGTAAGGTGTACTTATCGAAGGTGTAGTTTTGGACTAGGTGTGTATAAAAAGTGTTACATAGTGTAAACTATTTTTAAATAACAAACAGACCTTAAAATAATTTGCACCATGTAAACTCTAAGAGAACTTAGCTAATTGTAAGCGTTGGAAAAATGTTGCAACGTCGTTCGTCTAGTAATTGTTGGTTTTTCCCAAATTTTTTTTGAAGTGGAAAATACAAGAAGAAAAGGCTTTCCAAGTTAGAAGTAAAATGCAAAATACTTTCATGTTGTGGGGAAATTCTATTTGGTGCTCTATCATCTTAAGTACATAGAATGTTGTCTCATTTGTCAGACGGCATCTTTTTAAAAATAAAATATTATCGAAACTATTAAAATCTTCGAGCATATACCTATAGAGGCAGCCTTGCTGTTCGGCAATGCAAACAAGAGAGCGGGAGAGAAAAAAGAATAGGTCTCTAACCTTTTTCTCTCACACGCCTGTTTGCACTGCTGAGCGGCAAGGTTGCCTCTATTATGTATATGCTGATAGTATAGGGTATACAAGCTAAACATATACACCAAACAATTTAAAAAACATCTGTTCTCATTTAAAATGTATATATTTTTTTCCCTCATAAAGAGTAGGGTAGACCAAGGTGAATCGGATTTTTTGAGGCTATGAAAACAATTTTAAATTGTAATATATTGTTATTTTTATTGAAAAAAATGGTAATAAGTAACAATCCAGCTATACAATAAACATTTAAAGCCTTAAATTGTTTATCAAATCTAAATATTACCTAAAAACTTAAGACAGATATATCTGAAACGCCCCAATTCTCGGGCCGAATGGGATCGTACACAACATATAGTTAAATGAACATTTTCTTAAACCAATAAACTTTAAAATCATTATCAAAATTATATTAATTATTGGCATCTAAATCACATATATACGGGCCTTTTTTCCCTGCCATATCAGTACAGTTTTTCATGGCATCATTCTTCGTATGGATGGTACTGAATCCAATAATCTGATGATGAACGAATAAACTTTTATAAGCAGTAAATACAATGCCAATCTCCCTGGTTTGATTGTTATTTCAGGCGTACGTTTATTTTTCTTCCTATTCAAATTTTTTTTGTTGTCTTTAGTCTTTTTTTTCTACAGCCTTTTTATCAGTCTTAAGTTTTTTCTTAGCATCTAAAAGCTTTTCAGCGTTCTCGTCTAGGACTGGCTGTCCATCACGTGTCTTAGTGGCACCTCTGGAGAAAGAGACTCTTCTTTGTAAGCTTGTGTATGGCGAATTGTAAATCTCAGCAGCCCGTCGTAGGGTTAGCTCTTTGTTCAGGACTTTATGTGCGGTTATTACCATTTTTTCTTGGGATCATTCACCCGCTTTTTTTATTTTGTGCATGCAAACCATCTTTAATAAAATAAAAATGTATCATTTACCTCAAATATAATATAAATCATTTTAAAAAAGGGATCCAATTCGCCCCCGATAACGTGATCGAATAACCCCATATTAAATACTTTTTAAAGAAATATTTTACACATTAATCTAAAACTATTTTTTTTAAATAGGTCCCTTTCCAATCAATATAAGACATATAATTAAAAGTTTTAACACAAATTCAAACGAAAAATTGTAACACAAACACTGGGATCGCTTGCGGGGCGGAACAGGGTCGTAAGACGTTTTTTTAAAATATGAACGGATTTTTCATTTTGATCCGATTTACCCATTGGTCCGATTCACATCGGTCTACCCTATATGAAAAATAAACTTAATACTAAATTATTAAAATAAAAACAATATACATACCTTGAAAATAGGTAGTTTGCCGGCTGGTGGTGGACACAAAAAGCAATTGCAATATCGTCGCCCTAATAAGAAAAGTGCCTAACTCCACTTTTTTGGCAAAAATGGGATCTTGCTGCCATCTGTTAGAACAACGTCAAAGCCACCACTTTTAAATTGACACAATGGAAATCTCCAACTTGACAAATGTCAAAAAGAAATTTGCCTAACTCCACACTTTTCATTAGAAGAGAAGCACGAGAAACGGTTGGGAATGATATTTTGTGTTATTTTAATTAATAATAAGTTAAGTTCAAAGTTTTATGTGTTAGGTGCCTAGACGAACAAGTAAATAATAAGGTAAATATGAATGTATACCTCTGTTTATTTTAATATTTTAAAAATATTACCCAAATAATTGTATTGGAGTTAGGCATTTTGCCTATTATTCTTTATTATTGACCGCACGTGAATAAATGGAGTTAAGCAGTTTTATCAACTAGCATTAATAATTAATTAATAGTAGACAATATCTACAGATACCTACTTTGGATGTATGAAATAATTTTGTAGGTGCATCGGACGTAGTGTAATGTTTATGGATTGTAATGATGGAATTTTTGGGTAAAAATTTTAAAATATTAAAATAAAAACTTGAAGATGATATAAAACTTAAAAACTATCAAGACAAAAGCTTTTATTTAAAATGTTTTGAATTACCTAGGTATTTATAATGGGTTAGCTAAAAAAAAGTAAGGGAGGACTTACAAGAACCACAGGAAAGAGAAAACCTAAACAAAAAAAGCAAATCAAGACAGAACAAATTTCAAGAAAGAATATCTGGTGTTGAAGAGTTTTTAAAAAGTCTCCCAACTGTTGAGAGTCACTACTGCCGTTCATCTTCTACGAGACGCTATTTAGAACCAATCTGGAGGTCCAAGAGTAAAGTCTATCAATTTTACAAAAATGAAAGGGAAAGAAAATACCTCCAGTATCGGATGCGAAATTTTTAACTATAATGCAGAAAATGAACATATCAGTGTTTAGGCCGAAGAAAGACGAGTGTTACGTGTGTGTCGGCCATCAAACTAAAAATGTTACTGATGAAGTTTATAATCTACATCAAGTTTTAAAGGAAGAAGCTAGAACGGAAAAAGAAAAGGACAAGCAAAATGAAAATGCCATGACATTCACTATGGATCTTCAGTCAGTTCTTTTATCGCCAAAAACGAATGTGTCTGCGATGTACTACATAACCAAATTAATGGTACATAATTTTACGATCTACAATTTGCAAACTAAAGAAGCCTATTGCTTTTTATGAAATGAGGCGGAAGGGCAAACAACTGCTCAAGATTTTGCATCTTTTTTAATATACTTTTTAGAAGATAAAGTTGTGCCTAAAGCAAAGGAAACTGGCAAAACAATTATACTTTTTAGTGACGGATGTGCAAGCCGAAATAAAAATAGCATCCTTTCTTATGCACTTTTCCACTTTGCTTTCATGAATAATGTGACCATACTTCAAAAATATCTTACCAAAGGGCACACTCAGATGGAAGTTGATTCCATGCATTCGTCGATTGAAAGGGGTTTTAAGAAGAACAAAAATTCATTTACCTGCAGACTACATCGAAGTTTGTAAAAGTGCTCGACGTAGTCCATTTCCTTGCCACGTTGAATATTTTACACATGGATTTTTTAGAAACTTTTCTACGTTAAACTACTTTTCATCAATTCGCCCTGGTAGAATGGTAGGCGATCCGACAGTTATGGATATTAAGACACTGAAATATGAGAATGGTACTTTAATGTATAAACTTCGACATTCTTCGGAAATTTGGGAAGAACTGCCAACAAGAAAGAAATTAGATATAACACGTAACATACAATCCTACAGAGATTCACCGCCACTCTATAGCGCTAGAAGAAAAATAAAAAAAGAAAAATATCAACACCTAAAAGCATTACTTCAAGGTCTAAATCAGGAGTATCACGATTTTTATATTAATCGATGATAACGATATATCGAACATACAACATCGATGTTTTTCTATCATCGATGGTACGATGCGATGGTTGGTTTATGGTCTATTAGCATTATTAGCAATAAAGCTACCAATATTACTAAAGACAGCTTTATTTATTTTAAATATACAAGAAATAATACATGTTTTTAAACTAAAACAAAACTCTTAGTAAAAAAGGTAATTCAAAAAATTGAAAATATTATTTTAATTTATTTAAATAAATGGGCAAAACCTTTATGTCTTTACCAAACTTTACATAACAAAGAAAGACACATCATAATTTTTTTTGTGTATATCCTTTAATCCTTCAACCTATAAGATTTTTTTTAAACATTGTTACTTTTTTTTACCTTTGCAAAAAATATCGATGTTAGAAGGCAACATCGATGTTATCATCGATGTTTTCGATACCCGACTATCGATGGCAAAACATCGATCAACCAACCATCGATGTTTTTAGACCGCGCATCCCTAATGTATAGTAAGTCGAGTGTTAAGGAGGTTTTCTAGTTTAGAAATTCAAAAAAATCGATTATTTAAACTATTTTAATAGTTTAGATTCCAGTTATATATTTGAAATATATTAATCATAATAATTTTTAAAAAGGGTTTACTAAAGTACCTTTTTAAAACTGAGGGTTGACTTTCCTTATTCATTTTCATCTGAACCGTGTAATAAAAATAATAAAAAAATAAAAAATAATTATTGTTATTTGTTCTTAGTTTGTTTTAAATGTGTGTTTTTATTTTAATGTATATTGTTGTAAAATAGTTTTTATTATTTTTATTTGGGATGAGTTCACTCGGCTAGCTGTTGTTAAAAAATATATTTTGATTAATCAGACTATTTATGCAAGTACAGACAATGGGCGCCAGAACTATAGGAGTTCAAAGGAAATACACAAAACAAAGACAAAAGTAATAAAAATCAAAAATAAACTCAACAGGTTTATTTAAAAGGTATCTTATTATTAATTTAACATAATAAAGAATTTAACCATTGGACATGTGAAGTTCTGTATCCTTACTTAAATTAAACAAAAATAAAGAGATAAATAAATTTCTAATTTGGAAAAGCTTATATGAATTAAAGGTTGTGAGATAATGAAATGTAATCTGATAGGTAAGTGCAAGCAATTTAGAAAAATATTTTTATCATATACAAAAATAAATACATACCAGTATTAAAGAAATAAGGCAATTTACATAAAATAATAACCCAAAAAAATAAGTATTGATTAATAAGCTGATAACCAGTGGAGATACTTTATATTGTAAGAGGACAAAAGAAATCTATTTATCATTAAATTTATGAATCGAGGTATACTGAATTTAGAAAAGAGTTATTAAATTGAAATTTATTAAATTTAAGTTACAAAAATGATTTTATGAAGAGAAGTTTTAAATTTAATAAGAAATAGTAATGAAAATTTAGATAAGTTAAGATAAGTTAAAGCAGCTGAACTATCTCAGGTGTGATGTTACTTAAATGAATAAGTGAAGTCCCTTTCAGGCACAAACAAAAATGTAACTCAGTAAATGATCGGTGGTTAAGTAATTTAAGCAGCTGAGCTAATTCAGTATGATGTAAGTTAAATTGATATGTGCAGTCCTTTACAGGCACAAACAAAAATGTAACTCAATTAATGATCGGTGGTTAAGTAATTTAAGCAGCTGAGCTAATTCAGTATGATGTAAGTTAAATTGATATGTGCAGTCCTTTACAGGCCAAACAAACAATGCAACTCAAGTTTAATGATTGGTGGTTAGTTATAATTAAGCAGCTGAACTAATTATCAGTTTGAGAAAGAAAAAAAATAAATTTAATTTGCAATCAAAATCTTTGGACAAAGAAACAATGGAACCCAATAAAATGATCGGTTGTTACTTTGCTCTTTGCATATTTAACATATAACAAGAAAATTATAATATAATTAATAAAAATTAAATATTAAGTACAGATATTTATTTAAATTGATAAGACAGTAATGATTAAAGCATAAGAAAATTTGATAACATGATAATTTAATTAAAAAAGTTATATAACTGAGCACCAGTACATGGCCATTGCACTGAGCCAGGCAAAAATATAAGAAAAGGTTAATTTATAAATGGACTTATCTTTTGATTTCTGGAACTCCTAATGGAACCAACCTAAACTCCCTTCTGAACTGGACAACACTCCACTGCCAGAAATGACCACACGGTACTATACGGAAGCTGAGGATTCCTTCGCTGGACCAGCAACACTGCATTCGCCAGAAATACAAAAATCATAAACCGCTTGGACTTTTGCCACACGACCACGTGGTTACGTACAACTCCAGAAATCCATAAAAACTTGGAAATTCCTTAAAACTCGTTAAGGAAAGCCCATAAAGATAATATTGAAGAATGAAAAAAAAAACTCGAACGTAAAATATACGATGAAAGCCTGAAACAAAATGGTAGGTATGAGATAAGGGAAACTATTAAAATTGACGAAAATGCCGACTTACCAGATGTTATGGCCCAAAGAATGTCTTTAAAATCTCATAGAGGATGTTACATAGGTTATAAAATTTAAAAATCCAGTTTAAAACTGCAAAAGCCACAGGCTAAGAAAAATAATCAACTATGCACTAGCAGACATTCTGTTTATTCGATTAAATATGCAAAAGAGGCCCTTTTCAAATCAATCACAGGTATTTATCACCTCGCATTCCATAAAAAATAACAGGTTTGACGGCGGTTTGCACCACTGTGGTTTAAGCAGTTTTAAGCCCTTCTTAACCTAAGTTGCATTGAGACGGTGTCAAATATTATGACAATAGTCACATTCAAAACGTTCCTTAGTTAAGAAAACAGAAAACCACAACGGTGCAATGGGCCATGAAGGTCTTAGGTGGTATGAAACTGTTGCTTACTGTCCTTTTGGCGGAAAATTCAAATTACGAAACGGAGATAACTATTCAGAATTGTTTGGTTATTTAATGAAATTTCAAAAACAAAAACCCAAGTGTCACAGTTTTTAAAACTAACCTACAAACAAAGGATTTTATTACTTAACTGACTTAAAATAGATATAGAGTCGAAAATCGCTTACCCTATTCCAATTAGAAAAATCAATACTTGGATGCTCCTGGAATGTATCAGCATCATAAACGCTTTTACCGGGTTGTATTTAAAGAATATTTAAGTATTGATGACTTAAAATTTGAAATAAGTAAGCTAATATTATAAATTACAGTGAATAATTAAAATAAAGGACAATTAAGTTGTGGTAAAGTTATTTTAAGTGAAAATTTATAAATCCTTGTAACAAACTGAAAAAGTTTGTTACAACTGGTGCATAGTACCAGAGACATTCATCTTAATAGGTTTTTTTAGGTAAATAATTGTATAATAATTTTAAATCAACAAAAACCTTTTCTTCCTGGCTTTTACTAAATAATAAAATTATTTAAACACATAAAAAGTTTAACAAATCGTTTTAAACCAGGGCCTATAAAAAACCACCTAAAAATACGATAAAATATCTTACTACAAAATGGGTCCTGGTTATCTAATAAAATACGTGCAAAGGGATCCTGTTTAATTTGTAAATGATTATAGGGTATATCCCAGGGATCAGTATAAAGAAAAAGGGAAGGTTTCATTTTATATGCATGAAAAGTATCCCCGGGGCTAAACGAAAAGTTTTAATGTGCGATTAGGATTTAAATTATATATGATTTTTATCTTTGGTTCTTATAGGTAAATGCCATATTTATTTAGGTCTGCTTAGTAATTTTTATTTTTTAAGAGGTCAATACCAGGAATAACAAAAATTGATTTACACAAGAAAGGTCCTAAATTTTTTAAAATTGAGAGAATACAACATACAGCTTCATGACATAAGTAACATATTATATACATTGGTAACTTTGGCGTATTACAGTTGGCTCCTTCATACTAAAAACACGTCGTTCCATATCAAATTTTGACGGTATTGTCTTTCTGTAAGCAAAAAACTTTTTATAAATATGTAAAAAGGCTAAAATTACTAAAATGTCTTGGTTATAATTTTACTTGTGATTTTTTTAGCAATGTTCAACAAACGTATTATATTTTAGTCCCATTTAAATATTTTTAGTTAAAAAGAAAATATATTACCTTTCATCAGGAAAACCATATGGTTATGCCAGGACCTATTGTATTTAAATTTAATAGTTAATGAATTTAAATTGTGAAACTCGTTTTAACATTACTTCTCTTCAGATAAGCAACAGCTAAGTAACATCGGCCACAGCTAATGCCTGATTTAAGTTCCACTGGGATACACCGTATGTAGTTCTTGGTCTCGTATTATACCTCGACGTTACTAAAAAAAAATACAAAAATGTTATATAAATTTCATATTGTTAATTTTGAACTGCCATTGCATGTTGTGGTACCTGGGCATGATTATGAAACTTTCCATTTATGGTTTTAAGTACTTTGACCTTATAAAAAACTAGCACGTGATATTTCTAGGAAATATTCTACACATAAAAAAAATAGTTTTTCTAAATATGATCTTAAAGAGGTGCGTTAAGTAGGTTAGAACCACTGTCGTAAGATTTTAATTTACAGGTCGCATTTTTTAACATTAAAACAAAGAAATTTTTAATTTTAATACAATTTGTGAAACAACACATAAAATTTCTTAGTTTTTCTTTTACAAAAGGTAATCTAGGTCAGTTTTTTCTTTGATCTTTTAAAAAAACACAAAGCTTATAACAAAATGGTTTTTTAGGTAGCACATATATAAGGTAACATGATTACTCAAAAAATGTACATTCTATTAACAATAACCTAAAGTAACCATTTTTTATTAAATACTATAAAATTTATAAATTTTGTTTAAAAAATCAGCCTCTTTATTAAAAGTTATGGGCAATATTTATTTTGTCGCGAATAAAAACGGCTTTTTTACTTTGAAATTAACGTCAACTTTTTCTAATATTTTTTTAGCAAAAATCCTAAGTAGTAAGGAAAGAAATTATAAATTTTAATTTAATTATTGTTGATAATAAAGTTTTTATTAATTTAGAGACTTAATATATACCACAAATACAATCTCAGCACTGGGAAAATTTTTTGTTTTTAAGTTAAATTGTTAGCTCTAATTAATCAATGTTTTATACGTCACGATAAGTTCAGATTTACTAAATTTACAATGTTATTGAGATTATAAGAAACCCATTATTATTTAAATTAACTATAATGCGTTTGATATTTTGATCAATTAAACTGTATTTTTTTTAAGTTCGTTAATATTGTTACTATAGTTTACAACTGTACCTTTTTAAAGATAAGTAATTATTTGCAGGGTATTTAATTTTATTAATTTTTATGATTTGGGTCAATATAACTTTTCGTTATAAAACATTACAGTGATATTTGATAAATAAACACTATTTTGTGGAATTTAAACTACCAGGGATTACTAGATGTCTATAGGCGTTTATTATATATTCTTTTCATCGGTTCTGCTGCTTCAAAATAATAAAACACTTTAAAAAAGCTTCTGAAAACCCCATAAGAAATATATTATATTTAGCCAAATTTTCAAAAAAAAAAACAACCAGATTAATAAAGAATTACTTCCTACTTATTATTTCCTAATATTAAATTTTTAAGTAATTTGTTGTTTTAAAAACTTTTAAACCATGCTTTACTACGTAAATTCGCATTTTAAAAAATTGATGATAAATGTAAAAAATAAAAAGTTTCAATCAAATAATTAAAACTTTTTTAAGTTCTATTAAAATATAAGTGACAATATAAAAAATTTGTTAAAATGTTCAATTTTAAGAAATCTCAAAACCAATTTAATAAATTGTAATAAGCTTTTCAAGAGTGTTTTTAAAAAATTCCCAATAATTATTACTTGTCTTTTATGGTTAACCAAAGAAGTGTACATTTTTTTAACTTACATATCACTGAATTTTTCTTATTTACCTATAAATGACAAAAATATTTTTGATTTAAATGTTTAAGAAATTATCTAATCATAAGCGTTTTATGAAAAGTATGTTATTTTTTTATTACGAATGATAATACGTGTAATAATTTTTCTTACTGTTAGCTTGTGTAGCAATAAATACTGCTTTGCCAGTTCCGTAATTTACTGGATAAGATTTATGCGTGCCTACAAACCCACCCACATAATATATTGACCCTATTTCGTCAACGTCGAACCCGCTTTCTGCCGAGAGATTTGAAGCTTTCACCCCTGTTTCTCTGGCTCCATACTTTTTAATGTATTCCTCCCCATGCAAGCATCTCCCCCGCATAATTCCGAGCCTGTATCTGGGCGCCGGCAGAAGAAGGATGAGGAGTGGGCGTTGGGAGGCCATTTTCCCCCTTGTAAGGGTGGCAGGCGCCGGTCTTTAGTGTGAGGTGGTCCAAAGGGGCCTTGATGGATGACCTCGGGGCTAGGGAGTTGCGGCCACGTCGACCGAGCGGGCCTGAACTCAAAAAATTCATTACAACTTTGCGGGCGTATTTAAGGTATGGCTCCTTTGAGAGGCATCTCTGTTTTTATTATGGAAACTAAGCAAACTTTGTGCGCATTTAGGGTGCTACGAATATTGTTTAGCACCTATTTAATCCATTTTGGATTTTTTTGCAACAAAAAGATTTTTTTTTTTTTTTAAAATGTTTTCTTTTTAATTATTTTTAATTAATTAATTTTATTATACTCAACTACTAACAATGTAATAATAAGTTTTTGTTAGGTTTACTCGCCAGTAAAGTTCTTATAAAATGAGACCGCTTGGTCCTGGTCCCGGGCTCTAGCAACTAAGTGTGATAGGCCTATTGACTCCTATGAACTTGCAAATTACCTAAAATAGACAAAAAAAAAACAAAAACCCAAAATATTTAAACAATTATCTAAGTTTTGGCGGCAAGTTTGCCACCGTTTTTAAGAATTACTTAAATAAGAAATGAAATACTATGGCAAAACGTCATAAATAATAGCTAAACGTTTTTAGAATTCCGTAAGTTCTATATCAAATTTTTTAAAATTACAAATTTAATTTTAATTTCTTTTTTTTTTTACTTAAGTTAATTTTGATAACGGTGTCACCAACACGTAAAAAATTTTGACATTTTTTAGAGGGTTTTCTTTTTTCTGTTTTAGGCAATCTGCAAGTTCGTAGGAGTCAAAAGGGCTCAGCATTCTCAGTCGCTATACCTCGGGACCAGGACAGAAGCGGTCTCGTATAAAAACCTTATAAAAAATTATTAAAGTATGATTTCGCCATAAAACTATAAAACATATTTAACATTATGGTGTATTATATTATACTTTAGTAGATTGGCGTCTTTTAAACAAAAAAAACATTTTTTGCATGTTTTGTTTTCTAGACAAAGATATCAAATTAACTTTTTACTTATTTTACACTTTGACTTTGACAAAAAAGTCTAACATTTATAATAAAAGATTAAAAAAAAACTACAAATAAACAAAATAGCTATTTTTAATACAAATTACTAAGTCAGTTTACGCATGCTAGTTCAGTAGAAATAAAAAAAAAATAGCCGAATACTACTTTTATTAATAAATACTTTTTATGGTCAAGACTCTTTTATAAAACTTTCCATCTCTTTACATAAAATATTTTCGACATTTCTTTGACTTACAAAGTTCCATTAAAAATGTTTATTTACAACCGTGCGGTAACTAACACTATTTTTAGTGTGGTAAGTGTCACTTTACCGCACTAGTGTGGTAACTGTTACTTTACCGCACTAGTGCGGTAAGATCATTTATACTAAGGACTTTTCAAAAATTGTTTATTTAAATATCGTTTAACAGAAATAACTCTCCACGTAAATAACCTAACATACAGATAATATACCTAAAAGTTAAATGTAATAGTCGAGTTGCTCACATTTCCTATATTTACGACTGCCGATTGCAATGGCTTTTTTGCGGTGGTGTTTGTTTGACAATGGCTGACGCCGATCGAGGTAACTGGTAGTTTAATCAATTGCTAGTGTAAAATTAAGATAAACGTAAAAAAAATATTATCACAAAAAAACCTGACGGTTGTAGATAAAATAGTATACATAACTCGAGTGGTAAACGTTTTTAGCGCACTAAAGTGAATGCAAAACTCGCCTGCGGCTCGTTTTGCAAACTTCACTTTGCGTGCGCTAAAAACCTACTTACCACACTTGTTATGTAATACACTATTTTCTACAAACGTTTTAAAAATTCAATTTTTAACACTATCTAGATGCCTTAAAAATGTTACTTTAAAGCACTAGTGCTTTAAAGTAACATTTTAAAATACTAGTGTTAAAAGTGAAATGTCAAATTTTGAAAGGTAACGTCAACGTTTATTTATTTACTAACATTTATATCAATTGTACAATTCAAACAACTTGAAAAACAAATTCCTTTCACAGTTCTGGAATTCTCCGTAGTTAAGGTGGATTGAACAAAAAAAAAACCGCATTTTTACCAGTATTAACATGGGTTGTTAGGATTTATTAATAAATGCCAACTTTGATAATTTTTATATACGCTGCTGTGTAAAACTATATCTTCCAATTTTTAAACAATTTAATTTTTAACTGCATTATTGTGTTTGTAGAAAAAATATTGTATGATATTTGTCTTAAAAGTATGTCTTAAGTTACTCATGTGAGTTACAGAACTCGCTTCGCCCATTCTACAAACTTTCACATTCGTGCCTTAAAATTGTACTTTTACACTTAATATTATAAATAACTATTTTCAAATAATTTTATTTTCTTGTTTGTTTTCCCTTATATACACGTGTACGTAAAAATATTAGGTTTAAACACACATGCTTAATTTCGACAATAAAATAACAAAACATATTTTTATTAATTCTATACAAACGATTTTACGAAAAATATTTTTCAGTATTGATGCTATATCATTAAAATACATTTAATACATTTAAAAAAATGTATCAACAAAAATGTGTCTTTTTGTCTCACAAAATTCAAGTCGTGATAACTTATCTTTGTCGTTCATTAAAATTCATAGGTAAAATTATGATAATAACTTAAATAGATCCGGTAGGGTTTAGGCAAACTTAAGAACTTTTTAAAATAAATTTAATTTATATTATTTTTTAATATAATTTTAAATTTAACGTTAAATTAATATTTTTTTAACCTTTTTTAAGTTTAAAATGTGAATCTTAAAAAGCAGTTATGAACATTGTATTTCTTGTGGAATTTACAACCTTGTGCTTACTATGTATTTATTTACTTTTAACAAAAAGCAAATTTAATTTTAAAAAGCTATTAATATAGCGTCGTCTGTTAAAATAAAAAAAGAATAACAGACATTTTTATTAGACAAATAGAGATAAAAACAGAAATAATACTTATCTAAATTGGGTTAATTTAGGATTATTAGCGTTGCCGTCCCGAGTATTGTTTCAGTTATTCCCCGACAGAGGAAATGGTTGGAAAGCGGGCTGACAGTCTCATTCTGCGAAGCTATTAACTTGCTCTGTAGACATTGTTAATGTAAATGTATCTTTGGGGCATTGACAGTGACCAATTGCCTCATTCTGCCGAAAAATTCATTATCCCTCACGAAATTGGAAACTCCTAACTACTTTACCGTCCGCTCAGATAAATTGTTCCCATTGTAGTCTTTAATTAATACTCGAGAGCCGAGGCCCAATCTACGGAATCGCCGTATTATTCCCTTATCAAATTAATTATATTCTATAAAATTTAAACAAGAGCTTTTTGGAATTAGAGGAGCTGCGCAGGAAAATCGTAAAAGGGAGGGACTTAAATTTAATTTTCGGCTAAATTAGAGCCGTATATTTTACTTTAAGTTAAAATAGATTTAGGATCAAGGGAGCCTAATTACTATTTTGTAAACCAGTATCATGTTCTAATGTGAGGTATGTGTTAAAAATAACAATTTTTAATTTGAAAAAATATTTTTGTATTATCCAATGAGGACTAAACAAAATTAAACTTGTGGTTTTTCTTATATTAAAAAAATGTAAAATGTGTATTATTTCGGTAGAATCGTAAAGAACACTTTACAAAAGAGATAAAACATAAGATTAGCATTTTCTTAATGGGACACCCTATTTATTAGTTCTTTTATTTTTAAATGTCAGCGAATAATATTTTTTATACGTTTTAATAAAAGAGATATTGTATTAATTTTTGGAAACAACAGAATAATTTATATTATTATTATTTATATGAGAAATTTGCGATTTAAATAAGAAAATATTTAACAATAAATACCTATAATACCAAAACACAAAAAGGTGATATTCTGGTAAAGTCTATCATGTACTACTATTTTAAATACATATTGGTAAAAGTAAAATATTTAATTAGAATAACTCTTTTGTTACTAAATACGAATGGGGAATAACATGGCTATGAACGATTACCTATAATATCTGTTACTTTAGTAAAGTCAATGGCGTATTTGCTTTTTTATATAATTTTATAATATTAAAAAAAAAATTATTATTTATTATGTATAATAAAAAACTTGGTATATTAACTAGGTAATATTTCAAATTGTTTGACAAATAAACCCAAACTAACATAGTAAAAACCTAAACGAATGTAATTTGACAAATGGCAAGATGCAAAAAATTGTACTTGCAAATAGCAAGACATCAATTCATTTAAGGAACAGAAAATAAAATATATTTTTTATTTGGTAAGAAGATATTGGGCCTCTATAACACTTTAGATTTTGTAAATGTATTCAATAGTTTTGTAGCAGATTTATGTTTTAATTAGTGTTTGTTGTTTTTGAAGCAAATTTGGCGTCGTAAATAATAACTGAAAGATACTAGAATCTTATTAATTTTATTCCAAAATTCTTACAAACTTAATTTGTGACATATTTTTTATTTAAGTTATTTTTGATAACGGTGGCAGACTTGCCACCGAAACGTAGATAGGTGTTTTTTTTTATCTTGGGATAGTCCACGAAGGCTGATGTCTAAATACTAACGTACCGTGGGTGTCTTAAGTTTGGTAAAAGAATATTTGTTCACACGCGACTTAAATATTTGGAGACTGGGAGGAGAAGGAAAAGCTTCTGCGGGCAGCAGGTTCCATAGTCTTGACACTCTGGGATGAAGGAACGAAAAAGGGAAGTTCGGGGCCTTTCTAACTGAACTGTAAAAGGATGCATAAAAAGTTGCACTACGTGTTGCTCTGTTGGGAGCTGCCAGAGAAGGAACTATACTGGCCAACTCCTCTGAGCAGAAGCCGTGAAAATACCTATAGAAGAGCGACAGATCCCCCACAGCTCGACGGTGGGCAAAAAAGGAAGCCTTTCTGTGAGCGTTGTATCATTAATAAGACGAACGGCTCTTCTTTGAATGGAGTCCAGAATGCTAAGTGTTGTGGGGGACGCCATTCCCCAGACATGAGAACAATATTCTAAAGAGGGTCTGATTTGGGATACATACAGAGTGTACAGATTGGAAGAAGAGAAAGAGGAATCCAAGCTGTTTTGAAGCTGCCGAGCTATGGATGTAATGTGTTTAAATTTTTTGGGTTTTCTGTTTTAGGCGATCTGTTAGCTCATAGAGGTCGATAAGACTAAGCACACTTAGATGCTATACTCCGGGTCCAGAATAAAAAAGTTCCTATCGTATAAGAACTTTCCTGGCAAGTAAACCCGAACTTATTAAAACTTTAGGTCTTATAACAAATGTTGTAAATGCAACTTTTTATAAAAATATTACAGAAGAAATACTAACAACATTTAGGTGGACCGTAGACTGTCCTAAAGGTTTGTAGAGTTTAGATAACTGGAGAACAGAGTTTAGATTGAAGTTGAGGAAACAGATGATTGTTATTGATTTCGATAGTGGCACACCCTGGAGCACCCTTTAACCGAAGATCCGACTGGCGGGCTTATTTTCATTAGAAATATTGTAATTATGTTCTAGAGTTTTGTGGCGGATTCCTGTTTTAGTTTGTTTTATTTGGGATACTCGCCTTACTACTTTTTGAAAAATGGTACACCTTTAGTCCAGGTCCCGGGGTATGCAGATCGCCTGCAACAAAAAAGAAGGAAACCCCACAAAAAACCCAAAAAAACACAAATATTAATCTACGTTTCGGTGGCAACTCGGCCACCGTTGTCAAGATAGAAACTAAAACAAAAAATTAAAGCAAATTTTAAGAAATTTAACGTAAAATATAGGAAAGTGCATTTATTTTATTAAATAAAGATAAATGTGTAGCATCAATATCTGATAATTTAAATAATACATGGTTACCTATGCTTAATGCTGAAGTAAATTTGGGTAAACTTAAAATCCATTAACGCACCATACCACCACCTTTTTTGTCTTTTTGAATACTATACATACACCAGTCAAATAACCTAATGTCATTTATAACAAAAGGTCATAAAAAAGTAATAAAGCTATCAGAATTTCCCAAGTTTTTAGATCAAAAATTTCTTAAAATTTAGTTTAATTTTTTGTTTTAGTTTCTATATTGAAAACGGTGACCGACTTGCCACCAAAACGTGGATTAATATTTGTAATTTTTTGGGTTTTTGGGGGTTTTCTTCTTTTTTGTTGCAGGTGATCTGCAAATTCTTAGGGGTCAATAGGGCTGGACAGGGTCAGCTCGTATACTCCGGGACCTGGACCGAAGGGGTCCCATTTTCCAAAAAGTAGTAAGGCGACTATCCCAAATAAAACAAACCATATCAGAAATATTTTCCCCATAGTTGTGCCATAGTCATTTTTAAAGTTTAAAATAGAAAAAGAAAAGACAAAAACAAAAAAAAAAAAAAAAGAGAAAAACTGACTCAGATCCCGGAATCTCTGTTAAGGCTTCACCAGCCCTTTACGCCTAAGGCGAGAGAAAGCTTTACTTTTAATTATTGTCTAACTACTTTGATTTAAAATTTACTAAATTTCATTTAATCCAAAATAAGTCATTATTAGTCTGAACTTGAAAGAGGGAATACAATATTATAATCAATTTAGCTGAAAAACTTTTTTTGGAATACTAAAAAAAAAACATTTTAAACATTTTTTTGTATCTAACTTACCATCTAAAGAAAAATAAAATCTTTGACTGCGAAATAAGAACTTTTTTTGAAGATATGACAAGATGGTAATCGTTAAAAAGCTACATTACATCGTCTTTTAAAAAACAACGTCTTTGACAGACAGATTGACACAAAAGTAATACCATAAGAGACTTGCTTTTTCTTTGGAAGAACAAAAGGTACATTACAGGTTAAAGGTTTAACGTTTTTAAAAACATTTTTCCTTAAAAAAACTTTTTTATAAAATCCTTTTAATTGTAATATATATTTTTTTTAATTTGGCGTCAAAACTAAAGTTAGGTGATGGACTACAGCCAAATAAGTGTCATAAAGTTGGCTTAAGATCTATCTACAATTTAAGGAGTCGATATTAATTCTTAGTCAGAATTATACTGTATGTAACTCAAAACCTATTAAATTAGTACTGACTTAAGAAACAAAAGGAGTGTGGTTAGATAAACTACCCTTTATAACTTCAGTGGTTTAAAAAATCTTCATATTGAAAAACGGACTGCAAAAATCCTATTTCAAGTTTGTCCACACTATTTTAAATTTTTAATAGATACTTATGTTAGCTACTTTATAGCCATACCTTTTTTTTACTAATTTTGGACCGACCAATAAAGATTGTTTTCAAATATCGGCATTGCTAAAACTCAATGTGGTTAAAAATGTCCAATAACTGCATCTTTGTTAAACCAAAATTACACAAAACCGCTCCATTAAAGCTTCTTTTTTATTTTTAAACACGGTTAAATTTTGTACACAATATTCAACAGTTAATCGCTCACATGTTGCATTTTGTTTTGAAAGCTTTTTTTATTTTTTATATTTCCTCGCCAACGAGCAACCGGTAAATAATATGAAATTAAATCTGAACGGGAAAATCAATAGAAACTTTCATTTTTATGCTATCTGATAATGTTTACCATTTATTTTGTTTTATACATGATTAATGGCATTCAAAAAGTGAATTATTTTATTTAATTTAGCTCGAATATAATTTGTTTTTAAAAGGTCGCTTTTTTGTTCGGGTTTAATGACACACTTTCACTGATCGAATAAAATAATTTAAAATATAAAATTTATATACAAATATGGAATAAATATCCGTGACCTAGACAATACGAGTAGGACACAAATAATATTTTTGTTTAATGCAAATTATATTGTGGAAAAATATTGTTATTTTTTTAAGTGTTTAGTTAAGTAAGTATCTAGGTTAACATGTCACTTAAGGGTACTAAGATGTACTTAAGCTTTAATAAGTATTCCGCTGATTAAGGGCGTAGAAAAATTTGTCATATATACATATACACGGTGTTAAAAAAAATGAGAAATCGTTTAATGAGAGATTCCTTTGCCAAAAATCAAGCAAGGATGTTATATAAACAAAGCTTTAAAACTTCCTTATTTTAAAGATACATGGTGTGATTTTTTTTTCAGATTTGGAATTTTTTCTTTATTTTAAAATTAAGTTTTATCAAATAAAATTAGCAAAACTTGGTACGGTTAGAACATACTCCGAAATACCCTCTTTTGATAAACTTTAGTTACTATTATAGACTAGTGGCATAACTTGGCCATTGTTGTCAAGATAAAAAATCAAAAAAGAAATTTACACTAAATTTTAGGATATTTTTTGATCTTTCATCTTGACAACAGTGGCCGACTTGCTACCGAAAAGTAGATTAGAGTTTTTGATTTTTTAAATTTTTTGAGGGTTTTTACTTCTTTTTTGTTGCAGACGATCTTCAAGTTCATAGAGATCGATAGGGCTGAGTAGACTCAATTCAAAGAAACCATACTTAAAGTAAGTGTAATGTTAACAAAGGCCTATGGTAAGTTTGCTGTGAACAGGAAACAAGAGTTTACTAGGCGGTTCCAAAATGACCGTAAAGACGTTGAAGATGACGAACGTCCCGGACCCCCTAGATGAAAACGTAAAAAAAGTAAAATAAATGGGTTTGAAGTCGTTGATGATGTTTTTTTTCTAATATTTGGTTATGAAACGCATGGCAGCAAAATTTGTTCCAAAATTGTTAAAATTTGAATAAAAACAGCGGCGAAATAAAGTTGCTCAGAAGTCACTAAATAAAGTCATCGACGATACAAAATTACCGAAACGTGTTGACGACACATAGGTTTACGGATATTACGTCGAAACTAAGGCTTAATTGTCCCAGTGGAGGCATTCTGGCTCGCCAAGACCGAAAAAGGCTTGGCAAGAGCGGTCAAGTGTGAAGGTTATGTTCACTGTGTTTCACAATTTTAATGGCCTAGTACATCATGAATTTTTGCCACGAGGTCAAATGATCAATAGGGAGTACTACCTACAAGTTCAGCGCCGTTTGCGTAAAGCAACCCGAAAAAAAAATCCCGGATTTATGAAAAAACAATTTATGGTTTTTGCACCACGATAATGCACCCACTCACACTTCATTGTATGTTGACCAAAAACAAAACTGTAACGATGTCATAGCCTTCATATTTGCCAGACATGGCTCCGTGTGACTTTTACCCATTTCCAAAAATAACGAGAACCTTTAAGGGCTGTTTACAAACATAAATGACATTAAAAGCGCATCGCTGAAAGAGCTAAACGTTATCCCAAAGATCGAGTTTGAAAAATGTTTTGAGGATTGAAAGAAGCGTTGGTTGTGGTTAGTTGTGGTTAGTTAACCACAATTGCATAATACCTAATGGGGACTATTTTGAAGGCGACGCGACGGCATTAATGTAGACGAATAAATATTTTTTCAAAAAACGTTACCGTTATTTTTCGAACACATCTCGTACATTCTATATATATATATCAATATTTTAAATTGAAATAAAACATTTTGTTTGAGTTATTGCCTATTTCTTAAAATTGTTTTTAACCATTTTTTCTCTTAGAAACGCTAAGAGATCTGTCATTGAAACATTGTTTATTTTTATTTTTTAAAAAGTCTTTATATGTATTTTATAGGTTTTTAAAATTTTCCTTAAAAAAATCTTTTCCTTTACAAAATAGCAGAGCTAGGACGAATCCTTCAAAATAGGAATCTATTTATGGATCCGGATCCTCTTAAAGGAATCGAATAACCAATAGGAATTACGATTCCCTTTTTAAGGAAAAAAGGAAATCGAATCTAGGGAACTGATTTTTTTTATCGGATCACAAATCTGGATCATCTTTAGTTTTTATACTTAAAAATGTTAATTCCTTTACGAATGATACGACATAATCCAGATGATAAATCAAGCTTCAAAGATTTTAGCACGGAGCCCGAGCAACGAAATATAATTTTACCCACATTTTAATTCAAGTGCTGTAACTCTTAGTCAAATTAGTTTTTTTTTTGTAAATATTCTTCAAATTTAAATATGTTATTTCTGAGATCAACATGAAGCCACCCTTACACACATTATTTCAAACTGTATTCTAAAACTTGCGATGCTAGATCTCCATAAGGTTTTTAAATGTGATTCTTGAGATAACCTCAAGCAACCTATAAATGGGACATCTTATTGTGATTTTACAGGAAGTTTCAGAAGTACTGTTAATTTCTCTGCTTGCGGAATATAAAAATATATTAAAATTTTAAATTTATATTTGTAAGACACCCTGAATAAAAATAATAAAATGTCCCATTTATAAGTCCCTCAGAGTTATCTCAAGGATCATATATTAAAAAATTATGAAGATCAAGCAAGAAAAACTTTTAAGATAAATGCAAGTAAAATTTATGCCCATTTTTTGGATACCACACTCCATGCTTACGAAAAAAAAATCATCATAAAAAGTTGTTTCTTTATACCTGAAAAACAATCTATTTTGGAAAAAAACTAGATTTTAGGTGTGTTTTCTTTTTATTATTAGATTTTAATAGGCAGATGGTTATAAATTCTTTATCGTTATTTCCAAAAATCAATGTAATGCTGATTAATTAAGAATGTAAGGTAAAAATTTGGACATTTAAAATGGAAGATTTAAAATGGCGAATTTTGGCATTTATAAACCGATTTATCTCAAATTAGAAATATAAGGAATCTATTTCTTTTGAAATCGGATCCTTTCAAAAAGAAATCGATTTCGGATCATTTTAAAATTATATAACGAATTTAGATCACAGATCCTATTTTTAATAAGTAATCGATTTCTGAATTCGATTAAAAAGGATTTGATTTTTACCCAGCTCTGAAAAATAGTACATCTGTAAAAAAGGTTTGTTACCATAGATGATCATAAAACCAAAGTAATTTAGTATCTGTAGCTAAAGTAGAAAAATACTTTAACAATTGTTAAAGTTGTGTTGTAGATATTATGTTATTTTAAAAATAGTAACTGGTAGGAAAACTAAGGGTATTTAAAAAATAAATTGTGCAAAGTAAGAATTTAATTTAAAAAAGTAATTGAACTTAAAAAAGGAGAATGCATTGCTGTTTGTTATTTACAGATGCAATTAAACAACTGCTAACAATACCTAACTTTTGTATTACTACATTTATATACATAAGTTGTATGCAATGCGCTCAACTAGTGTTGGCGCGAGACGAACAGGACTTTTTCGCCCTAGCGAAAATAGCCTTCTTTTGCTCAAGAGATCTCTCTATCTCGCTTTATCTTATTTTTTCTCGTAAAAAACTCTTACAAGAAAATACTAAGCCAATACATCGGGTGTCCATCAAAAATGGCCTGGCACCGCTTAAAAAATAAAATAAACAGGAAATTAAACTATCACTGCCTTCAAGCTTAAAAAATAAACCTAAAAATATAACTTATTTTAAGTACTAACAAGTATTGGGTTATGCATGTTTTTATTTAGAATATTATTTAGAGTAAAAATGTAAAAATATGGAATGAATGTGCCATTTATAATATTTTAAAACTCAAAGTTCAAATAATTTTCAGATATAAGCGGAAAGTTAAACAAAATACGGCTAATAGTAAAACATATCTTTACAATCCTTTAAGGTATCTACTAGTCCACTTTAGAAGGCTGAAAGACACAAATTAAAAGAAAAAATCTCAGCTGCTTTAATAAATAAAAACTTTTTTTTATAATGCTATTTTATGTTTTAAAGATATATATATATATATATATATATATATATATATATATATATATATATATATATATATATATATATATATATATATATATATATATATATATATATATATATATATATATATATATATATATATATATATATATATATATATATATATATATATATATATATATAAGGGTTGTGATTTAATAACGGATAAATTCAATAAAAAGGAGGTATTTCTTTTTCGAAAAAATCCTTGGACACGTCAATTTTATTTTTGGATCGGGCATATTTTAATCAAATGTAGATATACAGGGTGCGCAAGAAAGTCTGACAGGAAAAATATTTTTTCTTAAATGGAACCCCCTGTATATTTTAGGACTTTTGGATTCTCCGTAAAATTCTGGACATGTTTTATGTATAATGTCATATACCTATCTTTAACTGTTTACGAAATAATTTTTTAAATAATAATTATAATATTTGTTTCAACATAAATTGATTAATAATTACATTCCACATTTTTTAAATTTATTTTATCAAATGCTGGAAGGGCCGCCATTAACAGCTCTGCAGCACCCCAGGCGATCGTTATATTCTTGCTTACATTTTCAACGTGTCTGGAGAAACATTCCTAATTGCATTACATCAAGCGTGTGTGGCTTATCTTTTTATACTTGATTTTTGACATAACCCCAAAGAAAAATAGTCCAATGGATTAAGGTTGGGGATCAGGTGGCCACTCTATTGATCAACGTCTGCCACCAACCATTGGGCAAAAAAACTTTT